>LTAE01000958.1:27852-61241 GCA_001647135.1 Pontederia paniculata | reverse complement strand
TTATTATTATTATTATTATTATTATTATTATTATTATTATTATTATTATTATTATTATTATTATTATTATTATTATTCAAGTAAATATATTTTCTTTTGGTTTAACTCTTTTTTGTTAGAAAAGAGAGGAAGTATTTCATTAGGAGAACTATTTCCCCTAATTAAGTAAATAAGATATTTCTAAAATTTTCCCTTATGTAATGTTCATTTCCCCGTAAAAATGTATTTCTTAATGTTCAAATTTATGTTTTCTGTTTGGAAACTTCAAGTCGAATGTTTAATTTTTATCTCAAATTTCAAGATTAGACATGTTTTTTAAGGTTCAAGATATAATTAGATATATGATAAGGTCAATGTGTTTCAACAAAATTTGTTTACTGAATTCGAGTTAAATGTCGTCACACTATAAAATTAGTAAGAAGTTTTGCTTGAGTTAAATGCATATGCAATTCACGTGCTCTAGGGTTGCAAATATATAGCATCATGTGTAGTTGTCTATTTTGAAAGAATAACTTAGTTTCACATAATTGTAGTGCAAATTGCATACTTAACTCTTTATACTTTCGCCTCAAACTGAATTAAAGAATCTACTAACAAATTAAGATGTCCTTAATATTATTACTACTAAAATCTTAATACACTCCTTATTCAATTTACCCTTAAATATTTTTTATACTATAATAAATGTTTACCTTGACAACAAGCAGATACATAAAAGATTAGTGACTTCATCTCCTTCTTTTTGCCGCTGACATTGAGATACTTAATTACTTATGATATATAAGTTTGGATGTACTGGTAATAATTTTCATCCAATAAAAGTTTGCTAATAATTAAATAGGGATTCAAATGACAACAATATTTCTTCAATAATGACTTTTGAGAAAAAGATATGATGTTGTTAGAAGTGCACCTTTATATTTTTCTTTAATAAATAAGAGGAACGTTGCATGAAGGTGCAATACAGTTTTGAACTTCATATATTCAATTCAGAAAAAAAATACTAATAATTTGAAGTCCATTTTGAAGAAATTACTGTTGAGCAATTAAACCAAAATTACTAGTAATTTTGCTGAAGTAAACTCATGCTACTTCAGTATTTGGATATTTTGTTTCTTCTATAAAAAAAATAAAATAATGTTTTGAATTTTGTCATTTGAATTCAATGATTACCTAACTTCTTCGGTGAAGATTAGTGATGTCATCGGCTAGATTTTAAAGATGAAAAATCATTTGTTAATTATAGAATAAAGATATCTAAAAAAATAAGAAAAGTGACATTAAAATTTTAAAAGTGCATTAAAAGCATCCATAAGTTAACATAAAAAAAAACAAAGGGAAAAAACCTCAACTTTTATGTTCGTTGTAAATATAGTCTAAATATTTGTTATTAAAGAAAAAGCATAAACCTTTAATATTTTTTCATGTCTAACTTCACAATATATTTTTAAGAAAATTGCCAAGTTTGATGTGATAAATTCAAATGACAGGATAAATATCACTTTTAATTGATCCATTACCTCAATTAAATGTGATTGGCAGGAAACCCACGATTAATATATATATAAATATAAATATATATATATATATATATATATTCGAAAAGAATTGATCCATGACAAGTATTTAATTTGGATCCATTGCACATCTTTAAAATTTGACCTATTAGTTTTAATTCGACTAATAACTCGTTGATATTTGACCGAAAAGAATTGATCCATGACAAGTATTTAATTTGGATCCATTGCACATCTTTAAAATTTGACCTATTAGTTCTAGCTCTTATAGTACATAATATTAGTCTGCATGCAGTTGAAATGCTAAATGTATATTACACCTCACTTTCTTATATTAGTAATTACAGTTCACTTCCCAAGAAGATTAACGTGCATGTTTTCCCATTAACCTAATGCCAATTTGCTAATCATTGTCTATTGAACTTTAAGAAAATACATCAATTGCAATATTCTAAAGTTGCTTTGCCTAAAATATTATAGTTCAACGATCGCTCACTGTATTTGAGCAATTATTTAAAGGTTTTCTCCGCTTACTTCTTTCTATCGCATCTTTTTAAAAGCATCATCTAAACTTTAATATCAGCCATTTATTTTTCTTAAAATTTTTAAATAGTTTCTATTAGTAATATTATTTTTTCTGTTTATATTTTATTTTCTATATATATTAATTTACCTTTTCACTTTAAAGAATAAATCATAGAAAAAACAAAAAAAAAGAATAGGGGCAAATTCGATCAAGCGCCCATATTCATATTCAATATATAAAGGGAAACTGGTGATGAAACTCGATCTTATTTTATTATTTATTTTTCTAGATTTTAATTAAGGATAAAATAATAATTTAATAAATAATGTAAATATAAACTAATAGAAAAAGTTAATATTATTAATATATTGGTGTAAAAAAGTTTAGGAGATTTAAGTGGCTAATATTAAAATTTAGAGGGTGAGAGGTAAGTGAAGAAGAACCTTATTATTTAATTATAAACATAGGTAATTTAATACACATATTTCAGTGTTGAGAACGGATACAAATAATATAAATTAATTTTATACAAACTCCTTGATGAGTTGATGTAAACAACCCACAATTTGTGTGATATTAGTCAATATATAATCTGATCATTATCGTCTTTAAATCCGTGCATTAAACTCTGCGTGTGCACCGGCGCGTGCAGCTGCAGTTGGCAACGGATTCCTGATGCGAGGCATCACCGTCGAGAACTACGCCGGCCCCCTTAAGCAGCAGGCCGTGGCCCTCAGGGTGTCGTCGGACCTGTCCGCCTTCTACAAGTGCAGCTTCATCGGCTACCAGGACACGCTCTACTCCCACTCCATGCGCCAGTTCTTCCGGGAGTGCGACGTCTACGGCACCGTCGACTTCATCTTCGGCAACTCCGCCGTCGTCCTCCAGAAGTGCAACCTCTACGCCCGCGTGCCCCTCCCCGGCCAGAAGAACGTGTACACGGCGCAGGGCCGGGAAGACCCCAACCAGAACACCGGCATCTCCATCCTCGAATCCAAGGTACATGCGGCATGCATGCATGCATGCTAGTAATATTTGTTCTCAACGTGGAACTACTGAAAACTTTAAGCTTCTGCATGCATGTGTTCATCCGAAGGTGGCGGCGGCCTCCGACCTCATCCCGGTGCAGCAGAGCATTCCGACGTACCTCGGCCGGCCGTGGAAGCAGTACTCGAGGACGGTGTACATGAGGTCGTACCTGGACGTGTTGATCCAGCCGCGAGGGTGGCTGGAGTGGGACGGCAGCTTCGCCCTCCCCACCCTCTACTACGGCGAGTACATCAACCGGGGGCCCGGATCGAGCACCGTGAACCGGGTGAGGTGGCCGGGGTTTCGGGTCATCAATAACTCCGCCGAGGCCGGCGGCTTTACGGCGGGCGCCTTCGTCCAGGGCGGCAAGTGGTTGAGCGCCACCTCGTTTCCCTTTTACTTGGGGATGAGTTCTTGAAAAGTTTGGCCTGATTTATATTTATATGATATGATCTTATTAATTTGTAGTCCTTGGAGTTGTTTTTTTCCTGTTTTAGAACCTTATCAATTAATCTTGAGTTAATTGCGGATGTAGGCTCTGTTTAGCATAATTAGCAGTCTTATGAGAGGGTGACGAGTTGATGAGCGGGAAGAAGTTTAATTCATGATTAGAGGTTAGCGAATTAACGGTTAGTGATTTAACTATTAAATAAATAAAAAGTGTTTGGTAAATATAGCGGTTGAATTAGTTGATTAATATAAAATGACAAAAATGGACTTACCTATTTATATGATACTAAAATAAATTAAAAAAAAATTAAACAACATTATGTAATTTCATATGCCATAAAATCAATGACAAAATTTAGAAGAATAATAAATTACTAATTCATATTCCACAATAAATTAGCAATGTTATTGAGGATGTCCCTCATTTCAATGGATCTTTCTAATATATTATCATCATTTGAGGAAGAACGTTGATCATTAGGAAGATCATCAACAAATCTATAATTTGAATGGTGATCAACTATAGAAAAAATTAAATCATCTGGTGAATGAATCCTAATATAATTATGTAGCGCAAACGTTGACACTATAACTTTTATTTGTGATTCAATACTGTGGCATTTGATGAAGCATCTTCCATTTCTTCTTCAAGATTTCAAAAGGTCTTTCAATGCAACTTCGAAGGGATGAATGTACACGGTTGAAACTTTCTTGAGCAGATTTTGGAGCTTCGTGTTGAAATTGTGATTGATGATATCGTATTTTTGGATATGGTACTAAGTATTCTTTTCTATCCGGATATTCTTTGTCCACTAAATAGTATTTACCTAGTTAAAAAATAAAAAAAAAAGATAAAGTCATTCATATAACAAATGTAATATTGTGTAATTAAAAAATATATATGGAAAGTAACCTTCAAGTGTCTTTGGAAAATTCATGCTAGGAGTGTTAATTGCATGAAGAAAAATATGTGTGTCATGTGTTGATCCTTCCCACTCTGCTGACACAAATGTAAAACACATGTTAAAGTCACATGTGGTCATGATATTGAAAGTGGGAATACATTTTCTTCCTATATAACGCAATTGATCTGCTTCGAGAATGCAAGCTGCAACGTGTGTCCCATCAATACATCCGATACAATCCTGATGTAAAAAAATATATGTTATATGATTATTAATATACAAAGAAAATTGACATGACGTAACAAAAAAAAAATTACCTTAAAATAAGGCATGTATCTTTCATCATCGACTATTTGGGTGGGTATAACGTTGAAAACGTTCACTAATAGCTCTGTTAGAAAGACCATAAACAAGTGTATACAAGAAGATACCAACTTTTTCAACAATACATTCTATTGCTTGGTTTCAGACCATACTTAAATGATAATTCCTCACACAATTTAATAAAAATTCTTGGCTCCATTCTAAAAGCATTCACGCATCGAATAGGATGTCCATCTAGTACTTCTTTCATTCATATTTCTCATGTATGTAATGAAGTCATGCATGGTTCCTTATAAATGTATTTATAATAATATGTAATTATTGCAGTCGTTGAACTTCCAATTAATGCCAAAAATTTATTCAATATATCCTCATTATCCATAATTCACCTATTAATCATAAAGCAATAACATATTTAGATAAAATTAAATATAGAAATCATAAAATGAACATATGTATAAAAAAGAAAAAAAATGGTCTAAAATAAATAATATAAAATTATATAAGCAACATCGTGTAATTGCACATGTCATATAGAATCAATGGCAAATTTGGAAAATTAGGATTTTGATTACCAACTAACTTATTTAATAGTAAAAGTTAAAAGCTAAAATATTTTAATGGAGAACATAGTAAATGATAAAGTCATGCGAAAATTTTATTTGGCTTTCATGCTAAACATGAATCTTATACAAGAGAATCTACTTTCATTATCATCCATATTTAATAAAACTTATCTTGTGTCTGAATTTGAAACTAAGTAAGCAGCGTAACATCACATCTCACCACCTTTTTCAAAACCTTCCATTGTGCACATATGATTGATAATTTGCATTGCATCAGAAATATTGATGATTGAATGTTCATACTATTTCCTTCTCCAGAATTGACAATCTTGTTACTAACTTTTTCAACTAAATTTACTAACTTTCCAATGTGTTCAGACAACATAGTTGATCCTGTTGATTGCCTTCTCTTACATTTAACACATGTAGGATTGTTAGTTGTTTTGCTACTCTTTTGCGCTTGTTTATGGGCTAAGGCACTAGTTCTTGCATCTTGATTTATCTCTTGCATGAAATAACTAAAGAAAGTGTCATCTTCTAGCTCATCCCTTCTCGATGTATTTGTAAATCGAATATATTGATTTTCCTCTCCGTCAATTTGCAATTCTTCCTCATTTTCTTGTTCATCAACATTCACTTCTTCTTCGAGATTCACATTTTCAATATTTTTAGATGGATTCATTGATGGTGCATAAACATCCTTCCCATTAGCCACCGGATCTTCAAATAATTGTTCCCATTTTTCTTCCAAAAGTGATCCAAACCTTTAGCACAAAATTTTTTAACATCCTTATTTTCCTACAAAAAAATTAATGACAATTAAAAATATTAATAAGATACTACAAACATTGAAAAGAACTAACTATTTTAATCTGATTCAAAATCTTACCATAATTTTTCTTTTCCATCACTCATCTGAGCAATCAAGTGTTCCAGCATAAGGATTCCATCCTAAGCCATTTTCTATTCCTTTCAATTTTTTCAAAGCATTCAATCTTTTCTCATCGAATCATATTTATTTTTGCAACTTTGAAAGCGACATGTGCGATTACTTTTTCTTTCAAATTTCTCTTGAATGACATGTCATTTGAATGCTTGTCCGCGCCCATTTTGTGATATATATTCAATACATATGTCACAAAACATAATTGTTTCTTCATTGTTCCAAGTAAAATCTCCTTTATTTCATTTTTGTTACTACTTGATTCCATCTTTGATTGCATAAACACCAAATAATATATAGTTAAGAATGCTTCTTTGAGAAAAAAATATTATCATGCTCATGTTGAGAAATAGTTCATAAGAGAATCATAAGAAAAAATCATAATGCTTAATAAAGTGATCAAAACTTGATAGTGTTAAAATATGTCATGTAAAGCATCAAGTCCAAAGATTGCAAAAAAAATTCTTGTCTACATATATGAATAATTTCAATAATTTCATGTGCACTAATTAAAAGTTAGACATATTTTCACAAGAAAAACAGACAAACTTATAAGATAGCAAAGTGCTCTAGTTTTTAATTAGAATTCTAATCCAGCAAAAAAACTATATTTTCAAAGATGATGTAACTAAGAAATTAGTTGAAAAAAATAGAAGCAAATTATACTTGATAAATGAACACTCTAAAATTAGTGTTAAGGTGCATGATAAATAATGTAAATGCAAAAAAAAGTTACCCGAGAAAGATAAGCTTTGGAACTTGTGGAATGTGAACAGCAGGAGAATTTATAAACCTCTTGAACAACTTCGTATCTAGTGAAAGCAGAGAGACTAACATAATATATTTATAAGAAGCTTTATTATAATATTTTAATATTGGAGGATTGAGTCAAAACAATTGAAAGTCAAAAGCGATAACGACGGAAAAGGATAAAAAAGGAAATAAAATTGCAACGCTCTTTTGCACTCTCTACACATTAATAAGTGAAACGCTTTCAAATTTTAAATCAATCCTCTAACCGTTATGTATATTTTATGGTTACCAAACAGATTAAACAAATTTGAAAAGCGTCTTAGTGTTATCCTTTTTTGTTTATAATTAAATTTTATTTGCCCAATCATAGTTAGTGAAAAAAACATCAGATAAATAAAAAAAAAGTTGAAATATGCCTAATGCTAAAATGAGTTATTATAATTTATATTTAACATTTTTTAAACTATCATTTTTTTCTATTTAACCTTATGTTAGAAACTTATATATTTTACTCTTTTAAATTATTCTGATTTAATCCTTCATCCAAAAACGATTATTTTTGCTATAATTAGGAAATATTAGATTTACCCTTATTCCCTTATTCCACTAAAAATATTTTTAAAGTAAAATAATAATCAATACGGGTAAAATTTAATAATTAGAAATACTATGCTCTGGTGTTGTGATATTTTTATATTTTTCGTTTATTAAAAAAGTAATGGTATAATTGATATTTCACTATTTATTGAAAAATAAGTGAAAATGAAATTTAATAAAAGGACCTACGTGACAAATTACTAGAAATTTAGTAAGTAAAATTTATAGATTATCAGAGAAAGTATTTATTAGATGTGGAAGAATTATAATTCAGGATTTTCAGAGAAAAAAATAAAAAAAATAAAGAACAATTCAAATACAACTATTATTCGAGAAATATGAGTAAATTTCAGGAATGATCATCTACCTTTCACGCATTCTAATTTCGGTTATTAAACTTCGCTTTATAATAAAATGATCATCCAACTTGATAATTTTTCATGTGTGGTCATTCTGACCGACTGTCGTCGATTTTTATGTTAAAGTGCTTATGTTGATAACACCACATTTTTCTCTTTTCGCCACATCATTTAGTACATCATACGTGTAAAAAAATATTAATATAATAAAATTCAAAAAAAATATCGCCAGGGTCGGCGCCCTCCCCAACGATGAAGAGGGGGGGGGGGGGGGGGGGGGGGGGGTCCTTCGTCATTGGCGACTCTCCCTCATCGCTAGCGAGGGCATCATCTCCGATGATATTTTTATAATTTTATAATTTTATAAATATTTTTTTTACAAATAGGATGCACTAATGGCGTGTCGAAAAGAGAAAATATGTCGGTATTATTCACATAAACACTTTAAACTTAAAAATTAATGATAGCCGGTTAGAATGACCACACGTGAATTTTTTTTTAAGTTGGATGACTATCTTATTACGAAGTGAAATTTAATGATCAAAATATCAATGCGTGAAAATTAGATCACCGTTCATGTAATTTACACACACAATTAACTATTATCATGAAGAAAGAGAATTAGAGAAACTGGTGGTGGTAACTATTATGATGAAAAAAGAGAGTTAGAGGAAGTGATCATGATATCTACCAATGCCTCTCCTTTGGCCAGCTTGAAGGAATCCTAATGTTCCTTGCGTTCAATGCTTAAGAAATGTTGATTTCATTATTTTTAAACCGTATTTAATAAAAAAATATCATTTATTAAACTCTTTAAAATTAAAATGATAATAATACAACATTTAGAATAAATTAATAATTATAATCAATAAGTAAAGATACATGAATATCCATAATAGGATCATATAATATAATATAAACACTATTTAAATAATAATTACTAATATTAATTTAATATTATAACATATTATTATTTGTATTATAAAATATGTTTTATTATATTATATTTTGATTATGAAAAAAAATAAAAAGACACTATCAAAAGTAAATATATTGTGTGATAACTTAGAAAAGGATTCATTAGAGAATATGACACCTCATAAGTAATTAATATTTTATGTTTATTAAAATAAACGAATAGAATATTTTGATCGACTCAAATAATTTTAAGTTCTATTATTAATAACTTGGAAAAATTTTCCCGTAAAGAAATACTCTTGTAATTCTTACTGGTTCAGCATTAAATTCATTTTCTTTCTATTGGCATTGTCGCAAGAAGATTCTCATGAAAACAAGCTAGGCATTTTTGTTATAAATTGTCCAAACGTTTTTTTTCGTAAGAACCTTTTCTTTCATTTATTGGGACATGCATGTAGAGATATTGTTGCATCCAATGAACACTACTCCCATGCATCTGGAAGCCTGAAAGGATTGGTTCATGGTCTTCGTGTGTCAGGGCTCGGTCTACTGTTTGCCTCTGAACATTGCCATATGGCCTCACAATATTTATTGTTGGTACGAACTATTTCATGTTATATATGACTCCATCAATTAAAATTTATTCCACTATTCATGCCGGTGAACATTCAATGCATACAAAACTCTTATTGAGTGGAAACTTAGAAGTGAAATAACATGGTGCATGGAGACTTCTTATTTAATTACTTGGTAAATGGGACTTTCTAGTTTTAACATATCAATGTACTTCTCATTGTATGGATAACACAATACTACTGACTGATTAAAATCAATATTTAAATAGCTTCCATTAATGGAAGTGAGACCTCATTCTTTAGTTCAACCTCAGTTGAATTAGTAGAAGGCTGATTGTCTAGATAACACTGTGTTATGTACAAACTATACCTTTGAGCCCATATTATGCTTAACACATGCATATTTCTCTATAATATATTTATTTTTATACTTTAAATAAGTGTGTGTGTATATATATATATATATATATATATATATATATATATATAGAGAGAGAGAGAGAGAGAGAGAGAGAGAGATAGAGAGAGAGAATTTAGAAGTAATATACTTACTCTCTTGAATTCAATTCGTTTTTGCTCTTATTTAAATTATCAAACAGTTCATTACCTCTTTGGATTATTCAATTAACATTAGAGAGTTGAACTGCATAGAAGCAAAGGCCTATTGAGATTGGGGCACCTTTGCAAGTTCCAATAATGTTCATTATGTGCTCTTATAAATTCATCATGAATTGCTTTTATAGTTTCATGCTTTTAAATCACAAGCCTTTAATTGGAAAAGGAATACTCACAAGCCACAAGTCAACATTAACTTATGCCAACATGAATAGAGCTAACTAACTTTACATTGTACATATCATTAAGATATATATTTTTTTGTTCATCCAATAATATATGATATTTCAATATTATTTGGCATTAAATATAAAACATAGGAAGACATAAGAGGACGTAAGCACCATTATTCTCATCTCATGTAACCCATTGCACACAGTAATGGCATTAATTAATTCACAGAGGTGAATCCTTTGGCGTTCCACTGCCAATAATAATGGCAGAACAGAGCAGGAGCAGGAACAGTGCAGGCAGCATAAAAGGAGTGGTGCCTTGGCTTCTGCTTCTATAAATAGAGTGCTCATCCCAGAAAGCCCTCAACGCAATACACTGCGCCTGGTTTCACTTCAGTTGGTGTTGGCTGAAGGCCAAAACATGGCTCTCTCCCTCTCTTCACTTCTCCTTCTTTGCCTGCTTCCTTCTCTCCTCCTCCTCCTCCCCGGCTCGTCCGGCCTTCCTCCACACCACAAGCACCATGGCGTTGCCAGCCATGACTACAAGGATGCGCTCTCCAAGTCCATCCTCTTCTTCGATGGACAGAGGTCCGGAAAGCTCCCTGCCAGCCAGAGGATGACTTGGAGGAGGGATTCGGGCCTCTCAGATGGCACGGCCATGAATGTGAGCTCTGAACTTGGTGCTGTTCTTCCCAGTTTCTATGCTGTAAAAGTAGCAAATGTGTAATGCATAGTTGTTTTGGACAATGCAGGTGGATTTAGTTGGAGGATATTATGATTCAGGGGACAATGTGAAGTTTGGGTTCCCCATGGCCTTCACCACGACCATGCTCTCATGGAGTGTGATAGAGTTCGGCGGCCTGATGAAGGGGGAGCTCCAGCATGCGAGGGACGCCATCCGCTGGGGCACCGACTACCTCCTCAAGGCCACCGCCCACCCAAACACCATCTACGTGCAGGTGGGAGACGCATACAAGGATCACGCTTGCTGGGAGAGGCCGGAGGACATGGACACCCCGAGGACCGTCTACAAGGTGGACAGCAGCAGCCCGGGGTCCGACGTCGCCGCCGAAACCGCCGCCGCCCTCGCCTCTGCTTCCCTGGTGTTCAGGAAGTCCGACCCTTCTTACTCCAAGCTCCTGCTGAACAGGGCCATTCAGGCACGTAAAAACCACGGCCATGCACACCAAGTGACAAGAGCAGCTGATAATTAACTTCCATCGGCGCCCTTACCATTGTTGCAGGTGTTCGAGTTTGCAGACAAGCACAGGGGCGCGTACAGCGATGGCGGGCTGAAGAGTGTCGTCTGCAGCTTCTACTGCTCCTTCTCTGGCTACCAAGTTTGTGGATTTTTTCTTCTCTAAGCCATTAATTAGTTTAACAACAAGATCCATGTCTGATCATCCAATGCTTCGTACCATGGATCACAACAGGATGAGTTGCTGTGGGGAGCAGCGTGGCTGCACAGGGCGACGAAGAACCCGACGTACCTTACCTACATCGAGGCCAATGGCCAGACCTTCGGAGCAGACGAAGCTGACAACACCTTCAGCTGGGACAACAAGCATGTGGGCGCCAGGATCCTCCTCTCCAAGGTTTCAGCTTTCTAATTTAACTCTGTCCACCTTCTCCTCCTGCCATATCACATCCTGTGTCCTGTCATCTCTTGCATGTACTCTCTACGTACGTACGCTCGCAGGCCTTCCTTGTCCAAAACGTCAAGTCCCTCCACGACTACAAGGGCCATGCCGACAACTTCATCTGCTCCATACTTCCCGGCACTCCTTCCTCCCAAACCAAATACACACCTGGTAATGGCTCTCTATCTCTGCAGTAACACTCCCATGGCCGATCATGCTGAGCATCCGTTCACGCATGCATGCAGGAGGGTTGCTGTTCAAGATGGGGGAGAGCAACATGCAGTACGTGACCTCCACGGCCTTCCTGCTGCTCACCTACGCCAAGTATCTCGCCGTCTCCTCCAACGTCGTGTCCTGCGGCGGCGCCACCTTCTCCCCTCGCCGGCTCCGCAGCGTCGCCAAGCAGCAGGTAATAGTAGTTATTTATTACTGCGCGGTTTGAGATGTCCCGCGGGACAATTTTGGTGTGGTGCTAACTCTACTGCGTATGGTGGGCTTCGTGGGCCCCAGGTGGACTACCTGCTGGGCCGGAACCCGCTGGGGATGTCGTACATGGTGGGCTACGGCGCACGTTACCCGCTCCGGGTCCACCACCGCGGCTCATCCCTGCCGTCCATCGCGCAGCACCCGGACAGGATCGCGTGCTCCTCGGGATTCGCGGCGCTCGACTCGGCGGCGCCCAACCCGAACCCGCTGGTCGGGGCCGTCGTGGGCGGGCCGGACGAGTCGGACCGGTTTCCAGACCATCGGTCCGACTACACGCACTCCGAACCGGCCACCTACATCAACGCGCCCTTGGTCGGAGCCCTCGCCTATTTGGCTCACTCGTTTGGACAACTTTGAGTCCCAACCCAAATGTGTTAATTTGTTAAGTAATTAATTAAAGGATGATTTAGTTGTGTTTAACTCCGAGATATATGTACCATGTAGGACTATGTGCTCACATTTAAAGTAGTCTTG
This sequence comes from Pontederia paniculata, assembly GCA_001647135.1. Lineage (NCBI taxonomy): Eukaryota > Viridiplantae > Streptophyta > Magnoliopsida > Commelinales > Pontederiaceae > Pontederia > Pontederia paniculata. The sequence continues at coordinate 48,391 of LTAE01000958.1, read as the reverse complement.
AATCATATTTTATGTACCATGCCACATTAAGATGTATAATTTCAGTGAGTTTAATTTGTCGCTTAAATTCTAAAGAAAAAAGTTAAGCATTCAAAATTACTAGTAATTTAAAAAAGCGACGCTTTTGAACACTTAATCTCCGGCTAATCATAACATCTTTTTTTAAAGGGTTAATTTTATTTTTCTCTCTCAAATTATAATATATTTATAAATATAACCCTTGAACTATATAATTATCTATTTTGCACCCTTAAACTTTTCAATAGTGATATTTAACCTCAAAAAATAAATATCATTATTTTTTACATTATTTTTATTTTTTTAAATTATTGAATTATTATTTTATTCGGATTAAATTATTATTTTAGATTTTTATCTAATAATATAAATTTACTCCTAATTCTAAGTATATTTAAGATCAAACTTTAATTTTTCTATTTTTTAAGTATTATTTTTTACTTCAAAATATTCTTCTACTTCAATTTTATTTCTAATCCAATTGCAAGTTTTTCTTTTTATATTCTTGAGCAAGACTAAGATAATTTATCTTTGATCAATTAATCTAAGAAGGATAAAACAATAATTTAGTAATTTAAAAAAAATAAATAAAATGATAGAAAAAAATGTCAAATCTTACATTTGAGATTAAGTGTTACTATTAGATAAGTTTAAGGGCGTTAAGTGGATAAATAATATAGTTGAAGGACTATGCTAGTAGATATGACATAGTTTAAGGGAGAAAATTGAAAATAATTCTTTTTTAAATTCACCAGAATAAGCATTTCCTATGAAAGAATTATTTTTGGGGTTTAGGTTTACTTTTGATAAAATAAAATAAAATGTAATTAAAATCATGTGAAGTAGAAAAATAGACGAGCAAAAGAGAATGTACTTGTAGCTGTATGATTCACACATGTTACCTGTTTGGGATCTATAATAGAATCACCAGTTGGATCAATAGCCATTAGTTTTTACTTTATTTTATTTTGCGAAACAATATAAACAAACATTTAAAGAGTCTAATGGATAAATTTATAATTTAGAGTTGAAAAGGTGGAGCTTGTGCTGTAATAATGAAAAGTAGAACTTAGAGAAAAAAGGAATGCCAAGTCATGCATGTAACGATAAACTAGTTTGATAATTTTATTATTATGAATTAAAAAAACCACTATTATTTATCCTTCGCATTATCAACATGCGGCATTATTTATAAGTTTCCCTCATAATCTAATGTCATTCTCTTCGGATGGTCTATATAGTTTAACTATACTTCATGGCCTTGTTTGCCTACATTTATGCAATGGTTCAAAGATTCCTACAGTTTGGCTCTTCTAAGTTCCAACTTAGCGATGGTGCCTAGATGGACTTCATCCGGGCCATCTGCGATCCTGAGCGTTCTCGCAGTTGCCCAAAGGTGTGCTAAAACCAGATCCGACGACAGTCCAGCGGCGCCATGAACTTGCATTGCGAAGTCCAGAACTCTCAAGGCCATATTTGGCGTTGCTACCTGCAAGAGAGGATATTCTCTCACTGAAACTTTGATGCAGGAAGGGAGGAATGTTGTGTGCCAGACTTTATTTACCTTGGCCATAGCAATGGTTCCGCGAGCTTTTTTGTTCCCAAGTCTATCCAGCTGATCCGCTGCTTCAAGAACCAAAAGTCTTGCCTGCTCCAATTCAACTCGATGCTGCAGATATCAATGTCCAGATAATTATTAGCAAAGATAATTAGCCTTAAATGCTTAAAAGGCACATATATTAATACAATGAGTCTTTTATTTACCAAAAGAAATGCAAAGTATTCTACTAGAATAAATATGTTTTTCATTATCTGAAAGGATGAGAAGCAATTAACTCTTTAAATATTGAAAATAAAGGACTAAAAAGGCTAAATCAGCTTCCACCCAGATATTACAAACAAACTAAGACTTGCTTCACATCAACTTATTTTCAGACATGTAACTAATTAAATGATAATGGAAAAGTTTCTAATTTATTATTGTGAAGCGATTAATAAGATTATATTTATTTTTCCATAGTACAGGTTTTTAGGGAATACTTAGCAAGAACAGAAATATTAGCAACTAAAGTACACAACAGCATTTGTTCGATGGTTTAAGATAAACATGCATGACCGATATTGGTCTACAGATGATGAATTTAAGGTGAAAGGCAAACTCCATGATTTAATTGCTCATTGGTTAGGGAAGGAGGCTAGGCACATGTTGGTCCCCCTAGTGCCTATTTTCACATGGTAGACAAAGGAGCAACATAATAGTTGCAGTAAGGCTCGGCCTTGTAGATTTTTCAAGATCAAAGGTATTCAAGCAAGATGACAATAACAAGGTCAAGAAGTATTATGCACGAACACAAGATGGTAAAATGAGGATGGCTACGACTGCCATGTTTTCCACTATCACTAAAGAAAAGTTAAACTGAATATGCCCACATGTCAACACTGAAGAGACATTTTGTCAACAATGCCAAATTACTTGGGCCTCATGTACTTGTAAGATAAAATAGTGTTTCCTTTTCATTTCTTTTCAAGGAGTAATCAATCATTATATTTATACATATCTACATAATATATATATATACATATATGCTTCCGAATATAAACTTGCACAGTTCACACGATTGGCATTCAACAAATCTTCATTGAGTTGACTTATTGGTTCTCAACATAAAACTTACAGCAACAAATTTACTAATGTCAATTGAAACATTACCTTAGCAAGGTCGGACAAGAAGGACCCTTGCTCAGCTATCAACTTCCCAAAAACTTTCCTTTTCAGAGCTCTTTCAACTGTCAGGTTCATTCCACGTTCTGCAGCCCCTAAGAGTCGCATGCAGTGATGTAGTCTACCAGGTCCAAGCCTACCCTGAAATTTGGATATACCGAGATATTTTGGAAATTTGAAACACTGCTTAAAATCAAGTAAAATGGTGCTTACTTGAGCTATCTCAAAGCCTCGTCCTTCACCAAGTAGGATATTCTTTACTGGAACTCGCACATTGTCAAAGTTTATCTCCGCATGCCCATGAGGTGCATCATCGAAGCCAAACACTAGTAATGGTCTTTTTATCTGCACCCCAGGGGTATTGACATCCACTAGAACCATTGACTGCTGCTTATGCATAGCAGCTGTAAAATCTGTTTTTCCCTGAATAAGATGACCCATCAAATTAGTACATTATACTTCTTTGAGTAACAAAAATGCTAATGCAACGCTTACCATTACTATCAAAATCTTGCACCTCGGGTCCATTGCCCCACTTGTCCACCATTTCCTTCCATTTATTACATAAAAATCTCCTTCTCTGCTTCAAATTAATGTGTTTAACAACTTATGTTAAAAAATGAGAAAGTCATTCTAGAGAAAAGAAGCTAAAATTTTTTATAAGGGAGGAAAGGCACGGGTAAGCTAAATCAACCAAATTACGAATGTCATAAGGATGGAAAAAATGAGTTAAGAAATGACAACGACAAGATTAGAAACGAATTTATATGATTATATTGTGCACAAACCATGTCTTTCAGATAAGCACCATATAGAACAAAACATCTTAAAGTAGGAAATGCTTTTTTTTACAAGTAGGAAATGCTTATCCTGAACAAAGCATCAAACATGCAGGTAGGTCAACTGGATTTCTTGATTCAGATTCTCATATTTAAGAATAGAAAATAGTAGGGGCATTTTTAATCCAAGAGCAAGGGTGATGCCTCTGAAAGGGTGCCCAAAATGATACCTTTTCTTTTGCATTTTATTTGGTAGTACTATAGTGGAATACATCTATAATTATCTGCGAGATCAGTCTATTTCTTGAAAGTGTTTTGAGTGGAACTAGAGGTCTTGCATGGTAGTTGATGCAGTTTATAAATATAACCTGAAGGCAGTTGAGTCAGCATGAGTTTCAAATTGGAAACAAAGAGATTGCCCAAATGATTTCTCATAAATTTAGAACTTGACATCCAATGTAGGACATTGTAGTGTCTCAAATAGAACAAAGATATCTTAACTTTCCTTGGCACTCTAAAAGCAAAAGCTTCAATTTAATGGAATCAAGCTCAAACTCCTCTTAGGTGCACAAACATCACAAACGGTGAATAATCTGTTTATGCTATTACCCTCTCATTAGCATTTTCAAATTTTCACTCTCTTGAACAATGACCCATAAATCTTCCTAATGAGTTTACATGGCAAAGATATGCAAAATTAAATATATCATCTATCGACCAAATAAACAGTAATGCTAGTGTTTGATATATACACGTCTGCATATTCAGATATGTTTAATAAGGGAAAAAGAAAGATAACATTCATTAAGAAATCATCATCTAAGACAACAGGAAACAATATATACTTCTCGAAAAAAAGCTATAGATGACAACTTGCTGAAAAAATCCAGATAAACATCATTAAGCTATTAAGTGGACTGTTTCTTGCCTGCAGAAAGAATTGATTATACTAGAGCGTAGAATATGCAATTAGGACAAATATTCAATTAGCCTTTGGGATATCACCTGGTAATTGAACATTCAATGTTGGTGGCATCAGAAGATGCAACTTGTGGCTCAGTCATTGCAAATCCAGATCGGATTTTTCCTTGCAATAGAGGAATAAGCCACTCTCTCTGTTGCTCCTTAGTACCATACCGTAACAACACCTAAAAGAGAAAATCCAGCCATGGGAATAAGAAACTTCTCATGCCACATATACATTTAGGAGTTGCATTGACTGATAAGATCAGGTATGATATGCTTCAGCAACTACCAATGAATTCTCATTCTTATTCATTAAACTTTGGGTTATTTTTTATTTTCCTCTCCTAAGCTATCGCGAAAATTTAGATCTACCCCTAAATTATAAAACTGGGCAGAAGTAGGTTTAATTTTTTTCGATAGATCAATTTTATCCAATCGTATTCTGAATTTACTCAAATTATTTTGATTTATTAAATTACCAATATACCCCCTTAATTAAAAAAAATTACTCCACCCTCTCTCTTCTCTCTCTCTCTCTCTCCTCTCCATGAGTGCCGATGCGAGCTCGTGCAGGCAATGTCACACATCACGCCTGCACGAGCTTGAGCAAGCGAGCAGCGCGCCGGCGCTCGTGGAGAGGAGAGAGAGAGGATAGAAGAGGAGGGTAAATTGATAATTTAATAAATCAAAATAATTTGAGTAAATTCAAAACCAGACGATTGGATAAAACTGGTCAATTGAAAAAAGGTTAAATCTACTTCTGCCCGGTTTTATAATTTAGGGGTAGATATGAAATTTCGCGATAGTTCGGGGAGAAAAATGGAAATAACCCTTAAATTTTTAACAAAGTGAAAATTAGCTGCAACAATAAGATGCTTCACTTTGAATTTCTTGTGTTATTCAACCCTCAAATCCTTCTCCTGCCATAATAGTCGGACTAAAATTTTAACATTTTCTAGGAGGGGAAAAAATTCTAATTCGAAATGATTTCTTAGTTACACATCTGAATTGGCAGTATTTTCTCCATCATTTGAAGATAAATAATTATTTTCTACATAATAATAAGGAACTTCCAATATGTTATTGCCATCCACAAGGGCTGATAGAATTTAGTCCCATAAGATGATTATTTCCTCACAGATGCTGGAGTTTAAACTAGATAGCCCCAAAAATAGCACTAATCTGTAGAAAATGATTATGATGAAGGAAATAAAAGGCAAATTTAACTTAGAGCACCTACTATGATAAAGAAATGAAAGGCAAATTTTAAGGGGTTATTAAAAAGGGGTAATAATGTAATAAAAGATGGTAAGTAAACTTCTACGATAAGTTAACTCAATCTATTACATGGACATAATCAATGTCGACCAAAGAAAATGGAGATTTGACTACAAGAAATTATTTTTACCTCCATATTACCAGTATCGGGTGCACCGCAATTGAAAATTTGTGGTGCCCAAATTGAACGGCCCATAATCTCACACAAATGTCCATACTCAAGATTTGAGAGCCCTGCACCTAACAAGTTATCATCCCATGTATTTTGAGTAACATGATCTTCTCCATCCAGAAGCAGCTTTCTTGCCCTTGCAGCGCTATCTAACTGCAAATACATTCAAGTAATTTGCTAACGATACAAAATATTCTATGCACAAGCAAATACTTGAATGATAAGTACTGGAAACTTAAAATAAAGTACAACTACAAGATATGAAGCATTTATCAAAATAAGAAAGCATGAAATAATTACAGGAATCCAGAGGTTCCACAAGCCTTCTTTCTTAGCTAATTCTTTCAGGGACTCCTCTTTTGGATGAATTGTCCAGCGTGAGTTTGATTGTGCAAGTCTGTAAAACTCATTTTCCATGGGGTATACATGATTTTTCATGAACTTGGTTAGCTTGTTCTTTAGTTCCAAAACCCTTTGACTAGGCACAAATTTTCCTTGCTCTTCTTTGGGATGACTGCTCTGGTTTCCAAAATCGAGAGTTACTTCTGAAATAAAAAAAAAATGAAGATATAGCATACATCCATCAAGTGTGCCTATATTCATGAACTAATTAGCGGAAAGAATAAAACTTTCACCATCTTTATGGCAACATATTGTATTCCAAAGGATCAAATGTAAGCTGCTTGCAGGTGCTGGATTGTTCCACCTTGTTGTAAATAAGAATAAAATAAGGCATCGATAGGATAACTACCTAGTGGAGGCTGAAGTGGGATCATGGAGTCCCGATTGATAACATCCCATGCACAATCGATCAAGGCATTGGCATGATTTCCTGTAAACTTTGCACGTTCACCACCTGAAGCATTACCCTGCATTTGTGTTGCTCAATTATATGCCAAAAAATAAGATTCCCAAAACACATCTAGTGGATATTCTTTCTCGGGAGAAATGACAACTAGAGTTTTAGTCACGACATATGTTATGTGCTGAAGTTATCTAGTGATGGTTCATACCAAAATCCATCTATTGTATACTCCAGCATAAATAGATGCACCCCGGAACAAAGAAAAGGCGATGTAGAATTTCCAATCTGCAGCCGGCCAAGGCTTTCTCTGTAGATGAAATATTTTCAGCAAATGACTTATATAACTTTAAGATATCAAAGCAGATCAAATTGTAGCATCAAAATATAATGCTTACAGCTGTGGAGCAGTATACAGCCAGGTACTCTACTAGTGAAGGAATACCTTCCGGAATGCCATTAGATTCAAATCCTCCATATGATGTGCCTTCATCTGGATTAATATTCACAATATAATGCTGCACAAAGTGTAAGAATTAAAAACATTGAATTAAGCATATTAAAACAAGGAGATTATCATGATTTCATCTATTATTTAGCTGATCAGCCAACTCCTTTCAATGTATCTTCTGTAATGGTCATCAAAAGCCTTGGAATATATGTGTTTTTCCTAGAGCTAATTTAGAAAGTTAAGCATGAAAGATTCGTGATGTCAGATATGTAATGGAATCCAGAAAGGTTAGCCTTGGTTGCATGAGGACAGAACAGCGATCGACAAAGACTTTTTCAAGATTTAAAGAGCTATTGCTGGCAGCAGCTACTGAGACACCCATAGCATTCTACGGGAATTATGGGCAACAGGAAGAGAAATGCTATGTAGAGAACATACACATCACACATCTCTTTTGGCTTATGGAGGTGGGAGAGATTATCTTTTTGTTGATTCCACAGATCAGCTCATACTTTTTTATTTACCAGCTTTGTATATTTCTCTATATTTCATTACAGTAGGATGGTTAGAAGATTCCTGATCAGGCATTTTTTCCTAAAGACAATTCTCAAAGACCACCTAATATGACACTTTATATTTAGACATAGATATAGAGTTGAATCATGCAAGTTATCATTGATCCCATTTGTTCCCCTAAATCATCGATCATATAGCAGTGCTTTCTTGATGAGTTCACTTTAACATATTTATCTATGGGAGTTCACTTATTTTATCCCGCATTACAGTTAGGAGGAATGAATTTTCTTTGATCATCGGCCAGTTGCAATTCATATCTTTCATGTTTTTTTATCTGAAAACAAATACCATAATTTAAGGCTTCATACTTTTAAGTGTACTGGCTTAAAGATATTTGACAAGGCTTATAATATTTTCACCACTAAAAGTCACCACAGGTATTATGCATATTTCATACTCGCAAAGGCTAGGAAAAAAATGTTTAAACACAAAATTAATTCAAATATAGGCTCAAATATCGAAAAGCTTTTGCAACAAACTCATATTCATATCAATATCATTGCTCTTATATCATGATACAATAATGAGGTAAAAATACAAAAGCACCCAACTCCAACAAACAAGAAAAAACCACTACAAATTAAACATCATAACATGAAGCAACCTAAATAAGGAAACAGAAATAACATCAGAGATTTGTGTGCTTTCTTGAAAAGGAATGAAGGAAGAGAAACATGAGAATACAGGATAAACATATAAATTATTACACAGACCTACTACTATATACCTAATACAAACAAAATAGTGTGAACTAAAGCAGATCAAAGACTTGTACCATGCTGCTGGAAGCGACATCACACATTGGGTTCCCCAAAGTTGAAAGTTCCCAATCTAGAATACCAATTACTTGATCCTGAAAAGAAAGTAGAACCAGTTTAACTATTGAACCTGGACCACTTCATGCAAATTGTCAGGATTGCACAGAAGGCAAACTTGTGAACTCAAAGGGAAGAGTATGCTTTATTCTATGGCACACCACCCTGCCAAGAACCAAGCCATGAAGATGGTCGTCATTCGAACCATGAATAATTTGTTCGAACATATCCTGATTTTGCAACAGTCTATATTCATCATCTCTGGATCATACATATGCATCTAATCTAATAACATATTGATATCTTATTGTTTTTGTCTGCACCTTAGTAAGTATAGGCAGAAAACTTTCATGTGCACTTATGCTTTACACTAAATAGCATATGCGACTCAACTTTCATCCACCTACCAGTTCATTTTTAAGTAAAAAATTTGCAAAACTTGAGACTAAAATATGCCTTCTTTACCATTATTCTCTTTCTCTTTTATTTTATTTCTATGAGGTAGCACATAATCTAGCGAGATAGGGCATCATACTGAGATGGTCAGTTTCTAGCACCTTCACAGCTAACTTTAAATCTTGAAGATCAAATACACAATTTTGTAACGAATAGAGCACTTGCCTTCACAGGATGAAAAACTAGGTTATCAACTCGGTAGTCTCCATGAACAATCCCAGTAGACGAACCTCCCAAAGAATCTCCAGCTGGAAGATGTTCTTGAAGCCAACCAGCCAAATCTAGCATCTTCGAGTTTCTCTCTGGTTTCCCTTGACTAGTTGCTGCCAGATATTGCTTTGCCCACCTATCCACCTGGAAAGAAGAAAAGAAAATCATTACTTCTCCTCAAGTATCAGATATTACTTGTAATGCCAGATTAAATCAGTTTCAATTAAGCATTTGATTTGATTATCAATAAAATCAAAAGGAGATGGAGAAAAACAAGTTCCAAGTTACATCTCATGGAAGCAAAGCCAACAATGATTGACTTCTCAATATAGCTTTGGCAAATAGAAAAATTATACAGAATAAAGACTTAATAAGAAGCGATCAAAACAGATACTTAAGCAGTCAGTATTTTGATTTTGGTCTTCAGAACAAGAAGCTTAAAATTCTAAAGAAAGCTGTTGAAGTGATTTGACGAATAACTGTTAAGATCATACCTATATCATAATCACTAGCATAAATGTTGACACTGTAACTCGGCCATCAAACTGTTCTAACTTGTTATTTATACATGTAGCATATTATTGAAACTAATTCATCAGCATGATGAACACAATCACCTGTCTCTTGCAATAGTTGTCCCTCCTGCCAAACTTCTGCAACCCAATGGAATCCACATCAACTCTATGCAAAGAAGCCAAAGCCTTGGCAGTGGCTTCATATACAGCCCTCCTCCTTCTTGGAATCATTCCCTAAGGAAACAAATTAATCAACTTATCAAAGATCAAACCCAAAACAGAAAACTTACGTGCAACATTTTTTTAAGACATCATAACAAATGTTGATTGACGAAATATATCGCAAATAAATCATAGAAAAGAAGCAAAAAAAAGTGCAGTAACTAACATGAGTGTGAGAGCATTAGAAAGTATCTGTATCTTACAGGAAGATTGTTATCCAAAAATATTCGCCCCTCCAAATACTCCATGATGTAAAAGGCTGTCCCAACTATGCTTGTATCAGTGCACAGACAGTAAACCTTGGGCACAGGAACATCTGTGTGCGTATCCAAGGCCTTGAGAACCTGCACAAAATTGAATTTTTTTTCTCAATTTCAGGAATTGAAGTCCAAATGCTCAGAATGGCGAAAGTAACTTTTTTTTCCTCAGAAACAAATCGTATCCAACCTTCAAACGAAAAAAAAAAGAGTTTGGAAGAGTTCAACCTCGAATTCCCGTTCCACGGCGTGGGCCGACTTGAGGATCGCGCCGGGAGGCTTCTTCCTAAGGACATAGCGCTTGACGGCGGCCGGGGACGACAGGTCGGCGACCTCAAGGCAGAAGGTGGGGTTGGACTGGCCGTGACCGAACTGGGAGACGGAGAACCTCCCGGGCGTCGCAGGGAACCCCGCGACGTTGCCGACGAGGTACCGCAGCAGCGCCCCCTCGTCGTCGTCGAGGCGGTGCGCCGGCTGCACGGGCTGGAGGAGGTCCGAGGTCGAGACCGCCATCTCCGGAGGGATCTCCGACGGAAGCGCGCTAACTCTGCTACCGCCGCCGCCGACGGATCAAGGACGACGAGATATTTTTGTGTTATATTTTTTGCCGGCGGCAACGTCGGGCGCTATAAAAAGCTCTTCGATGTCTCTTTTTTTGATGTCTTTGTAGTGTACAACTAGAAAACTGGGAGATCGCGAAGGCGATTTGTGACACGGGACACGTGTATACAAGCCATTGGATAAAACCTATGTGTTGTGCATCTGTACGCCTAACTGGTAATCTTTTATTATCCAGCCGTTAAATTGCAACTTAAAAAGTTGGATAAAGTTACCAGAATTGTCATTTGTTTTTTCGTCATGTTGAAAGTCTTAATCTTTATCTTTTTTTTAAAAAAAAATGGCTACTTAAATAGGGAGCATTACGCTACCTACAATTTTTACCGTAGGATCTTTAACCTATGAACTTGATTTAAGAGAGAGAAAAAAATAGGAGAGAGAAAATCAAACATTCACCGTAAATTTAACATTCTACGATTGATGACGTAGGTAACATAGTGCTCCCTACTTAACTAGGGAGCACCTACATTGAACCCCTTTTTTTTCATATTAGACACAACAAAGTTACAAACATGTCCGATCATAATATCATAATCATTTGATTAAGTAAAATAAAAGTTTAATTATTATCTAAAAGTTCTTTTAGTATAAATATAATAAAAAATACAATTTGAAATGGAGTTTAAGACATCAATAGTGAGTAAGAATATTAAGCACATATTAATTATGTAATACATAATTATAATAAATTATAAAATTAATCATTAATTATATATTGAAATGTTAAAATATGTTCAACATCTCTACTAAGCATCAAGTGCTCAATAGGTCTATTAAACTCATTGAAATATTGTATATTCAAATTTTATCCTTTTTATATAATGGTGTCGTAAAGTTTAATTTGAACTGTAATTATAATATATATAATCCTTTGTAGTTAAAAAGAAAAGGATAAATAAAAAATATTTGTTCAAACTCAAACCTATAAGAAGATCTTGACTCTGATAAAAAAAAGTAAAAAAAAAAAAACTATCACAAATTCTTGTGGCGCGATTGGCTTAGCAGGATAAATGATCAATGGAGGAGTCTAAACTGTAAACATTTATTTTTTAAGCACATAATTTGCATGACAAATATGTTACAGAATATAAATAAGAAGAGCAAGCAGTTAACATGATAGAATACAGAATACTTGATGCACATATGTAGCAGCATCAACCAGAGTTGCAATTATTCATCTACAAGTACACAGTTTGCCCACGAAAAGTAGGCAATACAGTACAAACCTTGTGGTCTTATCAACAAAGAAAAGTCTGAGCAGTCCACTACTAGAACATATCTGATGGGTCTTTATTTTCAAGTACAATTAAAGAATAAAGGAGTCAAATAAAGCTGCCTCAGTGCTGTGATTGTCTTGTAGAGATAGAAGAGATACTGTCCGACATCAGTGATCCTCATCAACTGCAAGTGGTACAGATTGCACCTGAAATCAGGAAACAAATGCTTTTAGTCCACTACTCGTGTCCAATTTCAGAACTACAAGTTTCTCAATAGTTGGTGTTATTTACTTAACTCAGGTGCTCTTTTTCAGGTACTAGAATCAGAGGTGAAATGTAACCTATGGGTTAAGAAGAAGAAATTATGGATCCTTAGATTGTGAGGCTATTCACACTAATTTTTTTTATCTTTAAGGGAGAGATTTTTCAGGATCAATTGTATTAGTTCTGACTTCTGAATGCATTCTACAAAGCTGGAACTCGTTGCTCGTCAAAGGTAGGCATACCAGCTCCCTGAATTTCAGTATGTAGAACATTTCCAGATACCGTCGTGTCTCACGCCTTTCAAGCTTTGACACATACTTCCAGAAGCCATATACACCAGCAAGTGTCATTAGCCTTTCAGAATATATCTTCCATGTATACCTGAGGAATCGGATATGCCAATTTCGCATTGGCTTACGTAAGTTAGTAGTTTTCTTTGTAGAAGAATAAACATTGAAGATATCAGTCGGATATGAAAGAAAAGATCATGTAAGGATAAAGACCTTTCATGGATTCGTCGCAGCCCTCCTTCAGATAACTCATCCCAATAGCCAGGGTTCTTTTGACACTGTTCGAAAAACTCGACCATGAGCTCGGATGCCTGATCAGGATGGTACGGATCTATATGGAAACCTGATACTCCGTGCTCAATTATTTCTGCAGGACCTCCATGACAGGTAGCAAAAGTTGGAAGACCACAAGTCATGGACTCTACTACTGTGAGACCAAAAGCTTCATAGAGAGCAGGCTGCAAAAAGATAGATATACAACTTAAGCTACAACATCAGGAAACAATAGAATTTTGATGATGCAAGACTGTACCTGCACAAAAGCACCATGAGTATCAGCTATGTAACGATAGAGCTCTCCATTCCTTGCCCTGTTCATTTGGGCAGATATCCAACGGAATTGACCAAACAAGTTATATGTCTTTATAAGTTCGTGCATCTTTTCAATCTCTTGAATTTCTTCTCTGTCACTAGACTTCTTTACATCATTGTACCCAGCAACTACAACTAAGTTTGCCAATTCTCGCAGTTTGTTATTTTTACCAAACAGCTCAACTAAACCTGTTATGTTTTTTACATGGTCAAGCCTTGCCATTGAGAAAAGAATGGGCTTTGATCGGTCGTCCAACCAGCCTCTGAGAAGTGAGAAAAATACGAACAAGTTAGCTGAAAGACTACATCAATCATTACAAAAGAGAAATGAAAGTGGGGAATGGTTAATTCTGATAATAGTATAACACGAATTTGGCAATTAAATTAGTATTAATATTGCAAACATATATAATGAAATATTCACAAAAAGGCAGCACTACACCTATATTCAGTAATGACCCTAATATGTACCAGGGACATGGCAGGATGGATTGTAGCAGTTGAATAATAAACCACAAATAAAGGAGACAATGAAAGAAGTTGGATGGTGACCATCAAAAAAGAAAAAAAAAGGTACATTAGTTTCAAAGTATCGCACGATTGGAAAAACCAAGAAAATATGTATCTAAATAATACCTACTCCTTTTCAAAGCAGTTAGAGAAACTGCATCTAACGATCAAAGCAGATGTTTGAAAAATGTTTGTTACAAGTACAGTGAGTTTTCTAGCTGTATTTTCTGGGAGTCAAGCTACATTTGTCAAGAAAGCAATTATGTAACAAAAATATCTATGGATGTCTTGATCAAATGTTTTGTGAGTTTCAAAATGGTTGCTCTCTCAAAATGATATATAGTACCGAAACACAGTTACAGAATAGGTACAATTGCTGCCAAACACATAAATTAAACTCCTACTTCATGGAAAACAGTAGGGACCAGGTATCAGTGCAAGCTCTAAATGGCCTTAATTTCTTCAATTCATTCATCATTTAGCAAAACTTGCAGCTGAAACTATTGTCGCTGATTTCCATTATTATTGTGTATGAATGCTCGACAGTTAGTGAGAAGCAAAACTTTAAGCACAACATAATGAGAAGCAAATCCACAGGACTTGCTAATAGAAATAACTCACCATTGAAAGAGGAAGATTATACTGAGCAACAGATAGACCAATATAATACTCAATAGAGAAAGTAGTTATAAACTGCTTACATGTACTCATCACATTGCTCTGGTTCGAAAAGCAACTTTTCAATGGATCCGTGAAGAGAAGTTAGCCTCCTTTCTTTTTCCGAGTATGGAAAATATATAGTCATATCAGCACCAGGAGAGACAATATTGAACTTGGGGTCAAAAACATCAATTCCATGGACGACACGGTACAAGTCAGGGAGTGTGAATGCAGTATGGCTCTCATACTGTCCAACAGTATCCTTGCTGAAGCAGAGCACACAAAAACTTTGTCAAATGAAAGAGTTCAGAGATGTATTCCTGTCAAATTCTCAAGTTGAAGGGCCACTTATTATTAGCTATAGTGCCTTCCATTCATTTGCAATACAATAAAATACAGAAAATTAAGAATGTATACAATTTAAACTGGATAAAAGGAAGTGTTGTGCATAAGTGTGTAGCGCACGTGTAGCATGCTAGGTGTATGCATACACCCAGTGTGAAAAAGGTTTCACTATACACTTTTCCACTAGGTGTGCTGACACCTATCTCATCTGCACTACATGTCCCTGCTCCCATTTTAAATAATCAAGAATCTTGAAAAGGAGTATATCTAGGCACAAGATAATTCTGGTCTCCAAAACATGTCTGCCATGCAGTCAAAGTATGAGAATAACATGTAGCATTTTCATTGAATACAGTAAATTTTATGTCAATGAAACAAAACACTACAAAGCCTCTCCATTATATGGTGCATTATTACTCATACAGACATATGAATTTTGAAAGTATTCACATATGTTAATTAATTACATTATAAGTTTTAAAGATCAGAAAAGATAATCTCAAAACGCTAATCAAGTCATTATATGTCATTATTTATGGAGGCAAACTAACTCAACAACCTCTTGACCACTCAGCACAGTCTTTGAATGAAATGTTGAATAAATTTATCATGTCATCTCTGGAATATGTGTCTTCTATAAATCTTCATGACAAAGAAAAGTTAGTCAAGAAACCCCCTAAAAAGGTGTGTTCAATGTTTTACTGGCAACTCCTGATATTATTGACTTATGGTTGTCAACCTTATTAGAGGAACTGTCTACGGAATGATAGAACATAATGGATTGAAAGGCAATGTATCTCTAGTAGAAATACAAGCACATTCGACCATACAAACAAAAGTTGTGCTCCATAAACTGGAAGAAGTGAGCGAAAATGTTGCCAGTGAAAGCAATATTTTATTTTATCACCAAAACAGAAAAGTAAAGTAAAAGAAGGAAAGACTGTCTACACACGCTTTCCCCCTCTCTCTACCCTGCTAGTCGGGAAACACATGGGTTCGTCGTACCGTATAACAAAAACAAAAAAGAAATGATGATACTCCTAATTTAATTTCAATTATGAGTTCTACAAGTTTTGCATCAGTAATTACACATGAAATATTAAACAATAGGATGGATAAAAAGTACCTCCCAGCAATTTCTTGGTAAGTACTAGTGATTATAAAGTCTGCATGATTCATGGCAATCAGGTCAGCAGTAAACTGGCATGAAAAATGGTATTTCTCATCATATGTCTTCCAAAATATATCTGAATCTGGATATTTGGTCTTCTCTAGTGCATGAGCAATGTTGCACTGTAAAAAAGATTATTAACAGGATGCAACTTAACATGCTATATAACAGCAAAACCATGCAGGATGGCTATTCAGAATTACCTGAGTGATTCCTAATTTATGAGCTAATAGAGATGCTACGAGATTCCCATCACTGTAGTTGCCAATAATTAGATCAGGAGTTCCTTGTAACTCTGCAGTAATCTCACTTGCCACATCCTAAGAACCAGAATATATATTAAATAAGCACCTATAAATTTAAGGTAAAAAAGACAGAAAGCTGAGGAGATTATCATAACAATCTAAACTTCTACAATGGTTCCAGTCAGTTTCAGTTGAGAAAGAATAAAATGAACTTTGGCACACAACCACACCACATGATAAAATCAGCCTGGAGAAATTATCTAGCTCCACCTGCAAACCTCCGCGTGTAAATATGACTTTCACTTTGCCTATTTCTTAGTTCAATTTCAAACCATGTTTAAACAAACACACACCTGAGTACCCCAACCTTTTTTTTCAAATATGTGTTTCGTGCTGTTAACTTCTCTCAGAAAAATGTTTCCGCAAAATTAAGGGAATGTATAATAAGCAAAGAGAAGGATAATGTGAACCAACAACTTTTTGTATGATCTAATGCCTTTTCCAACAAAAGATGAGTGCAGAAGCAATAAAACTGAAGTCCAAAATGACAACCAGTTATATTCGCCACAAATAAATAAATAAAGAGCAGCTAGCAGTGAACACATGACCAGATAATCGTAGCTGAACAAGTGTAGGACACCTACAAAAATAAGCACTA
Organism: Pontederia paniculata; assembly: GCA_001647135.1. Lineage (NCBI taxonomy): Eukaryota > Viridiplantae > Streptophyta > Magnoliopsida > Commelinales > Pontederiaceae > Pontederia > Pontederia paniculata. The sequence goes on along the minus strand of LTAE01000958.1, from coordinate 31,583 downwards.
AAAGTAATTTGAAAGACTTCAAAAGATTGGGCATCTCTACTGTGCATACATAAACACATAAAAACTGTATTATAATACCAACAGATAAAAAAGAGACTGATGTGCCTCTGCAGTGAGAAATGAACAAAAGAATCATTTGATGATTTTAGGTGTTGTGCTGCATTGGAGTTTATTGTAATTTTTTTTTGTTAAACTTCATCAATGAATTCGGCTTACCACATTATTTATTTCCTTCAAGCATACACAAGAAACTGCAACCAATAAGATAATGAATAATATGATTTTGCAATTAGATGAAGCTTGGATAAGTAGACCCCAGAACCAAAATATACAACAATCACATGACTCTAGAGAACCTAAAGAAGTAAACAAAAAGTTTACCTCTGTGAATTTCTCCAAGTAAGGCCACACATCAAATCTTGAAATCCATTTCCTAAGAATTCCTTTTTCAGTTCTAAAGGGCACCCGCAGGATATGTGTATGTTGTGTTCCGGTGACCCTTTCCAGCCTTTGATTGCATGTTGTCCCTTTTGCATCAGGTATCAACCTAGTCACCTTTATTAAAATTATGTAACATAAGAATTTAACAAAGTAAAAAATAAAATAAAAAAGAACGCAAGTGAGAGTAAACGCAATTACATTAATGCATGAAGGTTTAAGATAGATATACCCCAGTAAGTAGTAGTTGATCAGTTAATACCATGACAAGAATATACATCTCGAGTTTCACAATCAGAAATCTCTGCTAAGAATTGAAAACATATAAAGACTCTCAAGAATAACTTACTATAAGAATTTTAGGATGAATGTCCAGCCCTTGTCTTTTTATTCTCAAAAGCATCTCATTTTCTAATGCACGCACTTGATCCAATATATATACAACCTGTGCAGAAAGAAAGGAAGCCATATGTTTCACTCTCATGGCAATAGCTTTTTAGAAACCAGTAAAAAGCATCAAACCTCCTTGACAATAATTTCAAATGGTAAAGCTATAACTAGTAATGGTATATACCTGTCCGCCAGTGTCCGGCAAACCCAACACGTTTGCTTGCCCAAAGTACCCGTGAGGAGATAGAATTACAACGTTGAACACCATCGGAATCCTCCCCAGGAAGGTCTCCAAAACAGAAGGATCAGGAGCCTGAAGAATGTCCAGAAGAAGATGAATCATCTCCAATACATGCTCAGCTGTATCACCCCACCCTTTCTCCAAACCCATCTCTTGAAAGCTGCAAATGCAAAGGGCGTTATGATAGTCAATACCATAAGGTAATCAAGATCATTGTTGAGAATACAGGTCCTTCTAAGTTGAGCTCAATGCTGCATAACTTGTATGAAACTTTCACAATTTTTTTATCATCAATTATCTCATAAATTTACCAAGAAGATAAATACAATACAATTAGAACACAAAAGCACAAGAATCCAGAACTTAACTCTAGTAACCAAATTTTGTATAAAAAGCACTTTTAATAAATTCAAGGTTGCTACTATGCTTCCCACAAATCCTTCTACTTAAAGATAAAAGATGAAAGATGAAAATGTCCTTAAACCTATGGCTGAACTAAGGGTGATGCCCTTCTCCAGGGAAAAATAGCATGAGTTGTCCGAATATGCATCGGTAGTATCACAACTGCAAACTGAAAAATATACCATAGACAATTCTTGCACACACAACCCCGAGAAATATATAGATATCATAAACTTGTGCAACATAGTTCAAATAGAAAACATAAAATCGAATACTAATTCTGTGGTCAAGAGCTATTCTTGGGAGAAATATCCTGAAAGCTATCAGCTATGTAGTGGTGAAACATGCATATATCATACAAAGTGGAACATAGAAGCAAGTTCTAAATGACACTACTACTAAACAAACACGAAAAAAACTCCTACCTATAGAGAAATAAAAATCTAGTAACAAAATAGTTTTAGTTCAAAGAAAAGGAGATGTTCTAACATGTAAGAGAATTCAGAATATGGAGCCTGAGGTGGGAGCTTTGATAAATAATCATCAGCTTTGGCCAGAACAGACTGAAGCCTAGAAAGACTCTGTATCCTGTCGTTCAACATCATGATCTGCAAACCAAACAAGTGAACAAAGCCGAATTCAGTAGAAGGCAGAGATCCTAAAGCTTATTCAAAGTTAATTCATACATGACCCTTGAACTTGTGGGCTCGGAGGAAGTCAAGTAGAGGCTCCAAGCAGTCCTTGTTCCTGAACATAATGGACGAGAGATGCCGGTTCAAGAACTGAACGCCATTCCCGATCGACGTCGACCGATTAGGACGAGGTAAAGAAGAATTGAATGGCTCCAAATCGAGCTCCAGAACGTAGTGATCATTGAAGCTGAGAAGATTCAGTTATCAGAAGGATTAGTTCAATTAAAACAAAAGCATAAGAAGGAAATCTAAATGATCAGGGGGTCTCAGTGGCATATTACTGTCCATCTACGAGATCTTCCTTGAACCGAAGGTACTCGGACACAGTCAGCTGATCCACGCTGAGTTCATAGACATTAACACGAACATATTCCCAGACACCCGGCCGGGGACGGACGGCAATGGCCACAAATGGTGGTAGAACAATGGCTTCCTAGTTTTGCATACGCCATAACCAAGTAAGTAAAGAAAGTATCAATAAACACTAAAATCGTGCATTAAGCTCTTCTTTGGTATGTAAAAGAGCAGAACAAATTACAAAATTTTCATGTCCAACACTGGAAACATCTAATAAGAGGGCAATAAATGGAAAAAGGTTCGACTTTGATGGTGAAAACAAAAGAATTAGGTCTTCTTTCTTGAATGTGTAACCAGAAAATATACCATTTCCAAGACTTCGCAGAAGTTGGCGCCAATCAAGGAAGAGGGAAAAAACAAAAGAAAAGACACCATTTTTGAAGGTTTGCAGTCTTCAAGTGTTTGAAGCTCTCGGTATCAATTTAGAAAGAAGAAGCAAAAGAAAGATAGCGTTTTTTTTATGTAATTACGAGTCCGTATCGATCGTGAACGAAGAAAAAGGAAGAATTAAAGTGTTCGCGCTGCTTGATTTCAGCAAAAAAAAAAAAAAAAGCAAAAGAAGGGAACTTTTTTTGCTGGTAAAATTGTCCACCTGAGCAGCTCTGAGGATTTCGGAGAAAGGTCCTTCGGAGAGCCTGTTGCGGCCGTCGCCAACAACGGTAGCAAGGCCATCGATGAGGTGGTGGGGCTGAAGAATCCCCTTGCCCTGGCTCACGTACCTGTTCATCACACACGCAACAGTTACATGATCGCCCAAGAAACCATCCTATCTCAAGTTTCAGACTCGATCAAAGAACAAAGAGAAAGAGAGACTTGGAGAGGAGGGAGACGAGCTCGTTGCGGTGCGCGGAGAGGGTGTCCTCAACCCTCTCGCGCATGCTGGGGACGCGCTCAAGCTTCGGCGTCGACATGGCCAAGAACAGGGGAAGCAGCAGCAACAGCAGAAGAAGAAAAGATCACGGTCGACTGGAAGAACGCGACGATTCCGCAGAATTTATAGGCGACGGTCGTTGGAGGCAATAGAGGATTAAAAAGCCTGGGGGCGGCACCTAAGAACAGGACAGTGGAGCTCGGAACTAAGGAAAAATGGGAACAGGGGACGAACGGGTACGTCAAAGTTTTCTCTACTTCCATGCGTTTGATATTTCCATGCTTGGGAATCAGCATATTACGAGAGAGAGAGAGAGAGAGAGAGAGAGAGAGAGAGAGAG
>LTAE01000958.1:0-18792 GCA_001647135.1 Pontederia paniculata | reverse complement strand
TCTCTCTCTCTCTCTCTCTCTCTCTCTCTCCCTCTCTCTCTCTCTCTCTCCATACGAGAGAGAGATACATATGTATGCCCATATGTATTAAATGACAAACATGTGCCTTAATTATATTTATAAATGCGTACTAATTAATTATTAATTAATGATAATAAAAAATCATCATAAAATATGTAGATAAATTTGAATTATATTAAGAAAATTTATATGTGCATAATATGTAGATAAATTTGATTTTTTTTTTCGAAGTTTGGAGATCCTACAGAGAATCCACGATCGAACCCCCAACTTCGGAGACTATTTCTCAGGGGACGCCCCCTCCCCCTTCCCGTGCCGTACCCCAAATTAGGGATCGAGGTAGGGAACATTGCCTTGCCTCATGGGTCTCCGAACTTCGCGCACACACACACACACACACACATATATATATATATTAAAATAATTTAAAATTAATTATATTAATATCATAATATTTATAAACATTTACTCTTAAATGCATATTACAATTTATACATATATTTGTAAATAATAATATTCTTATAAATATTATTTATTTATAATTTTGTCACATTTTTTCATTAAAAAATATTTTTTATTGAACTTCGAAGACTCAGATCTCCGTAAAGGTTTGGGGATCCGTGGGACAGTGACTTTTTCCCATCCTACGAATTCGATGCGGTGATAGAGCTGGATCGTCGAGATCGGGGTCAAGGACATATTCCTCACCTCGAATAAGGTCGGGTGCCAATCCTACTCCCTCTCTTCCCCTTGACAAGGGAGAGAGGTTGGGGCCGGTGATCACAAGTGGAATATATAGTGTGTAGAGAAATACATGCTAATAGTTAAAGAGGAATAATACTAATTAACCATATAAAATTAACGACTATAATTATTAAACCAATTATTATGTGGGCATTTAACTATAAATTTAGTATTTATTAACAAATTATTATATTTATAGTTTTTAATGTATTATAATTATCTTGGTGATTGTTCTACTTTTTCTTTATTATATTCAATGTCACAAATAAAGATAGATTTTTTTATTCACAATTTACTAAGTTGATGCTTTAATATATAACAAATAAAAAGAAAAATTATACAAAAAATGAAACAAATATTCCCTTAAATAGAAAGTAATAGAAAAATATAATAAAGAGCATGTATAAGCACTTATTATCTTTAATATTATACATTAGAGAACATTTCAAATATATTTTCGGAGATGATTTATTCATGAACTAAAAAAATGAGAATGATCTACATTGACCATCTTACTTTTCATGAGTTGTTCTCGTTTCCTTATCTAAATTTAAAAATAAAATAAAAATTGAAGCACGAAACTAAAGGTGCTATTTGGTTGGGAGATATGATAAAGGGGACAAAATCAATTAACCTATTCATCTTCAAAGGTGTAGCTGTTCCAACTTTTTATCTGGAATAGTTGCTCCCAAATTTTAATTATTCCTCCTATTAAATTTAAGGATAGAATAATATGAAATAAGGCTCTATTCTATTATATTCCATTATTTAATTGTGAGATGATTTCTGTATCTAAATTAATCAAAGTAAGTTATCTTAAATCCTTATAAAAAAGTCATAAAATTAAATCCTTGTATCCATCCTGTTCCAACAAAACAAGGGGCCGGTATTCCCAATCAGTTCTGAGTAGTTGATGCCAATAAAAAGAGAAAAACCATTTAGGATAACCATTTAAAATCAGCCAAGTGTCTCTTTGGCGTTTGATTAGTTCGACTTTGGAAGGGCTTCCTTTATTCCAACTTTCTTAATTTAATGTATTCTCCATTTAACACAGAAAAGAAAACGATTGCATAAATAAGTTTATTTTTTTCGATTACAAAGATAAATTTTAAATATTAAAAATAAAAAATACATAAATTTTGTTAATAAAAATTAAATTTAAAATTTTTTGATACTCAAACATAGGGGTAAGCCGCTACACCACGCCCTTATTTTCGTATAAATAAATTTATAATTATTTATTTACATTAGATTATATATATACATATATACATAATTAATGACATAAAATATTATTGTTTAGCTCATTTATAGTACTTTTTCTAAGTGATAATATTCTTTTATAAAAAATACATGATTAGTGTAAAAAATATTTTTTTTAAAAGAAAAAAACACACACGTATTTTTCATTTAATTGATCTATAAAATCATTGGTCGGAAATTCAGACAAAAATAATCATCACCAAAAGTTGATATATCAGAAAATTATATCATGCTACATATTAAAAGAACCTCCGGAAGATAAATTTAAGTCTTTAAATTTTTATTTAGGCTAATATAATTAACACGAAATACTATAAAATATATTTTCCAAAATAATCGATATATATTTATAATATGTATCTATATAATGTTAAAAAATACAGATATTTGAAGGATTTATCCAAATTTAAATTGTGATCATTAACTTTTTTATCCTAATTCAAAACTTAAATCATTTTTATTATCTAAATAGATGAGTAAGGATATTTTGTGCTTAAACAATTTGACACATTTTTTTTTCTCTATCATATTCTGATGGTATCAATTTTAGTGGCAAATTATTTTCACTAACAATGACATTCAAAGGGTTTGATATTAGATTACCATCTAAATTAAAACTTGAATAAAATCAAGCACCCACGAAATTGGTCATAAAATAAATACTTGAATTATTGATAAATAATCTAAAATTGAAATAAAAAATAATTATTTTTATTCTTAAAGTAAGGTTAACTAAATTTATCTTAAGCATCTCATTAATGGAAAAAAAATCATAATTTCTCTTCCCCCGTAAAATCTTGCCCTATTTAAAAACAAAAGGATAATTTTACTGTTCTAGTATTACACATATATAATCCATAGAGTATTTACAAACCAATAAAATATTCAAAACAAATAACATTGATAATTAATTTATATATTTATTTTTGGCCAAATAATTTATGTATGTTTAATGTATATATATATATATATTAAACCATCTTAAAATTTAAACTCTGACCTTATTTTATTCCAAATTCAACGCTTTATCGATTAAGGGGCTTGTTTCTTCAAATGTTGAATGCGTTTAGAAGAGCTTTTGGATTTTTGAATTATTTTTTTACGTAAAAATTTTGTTAATTCTATTTTTCAAATTTTATGTGAAAAATGACTTTTTTTTTACTTTCATGAAAACATCATTACAGCTAATTTTACAAAAAAAAAGCAATTGAAAGCCTAATTTAATTACTAACAAGAGATTAGAGTGGAATAGTACGAACTTTTTATCATTTAAGAAAATTTAAAATTTGAAATTTTTAGATATAATTTTTTTATTTGAAATATCATTCACATAATTGATATACGTTAGTCGGATGCAATTCAAAAAAAACCTTGGTCTGGTCTGAAGTATGCGGTCTGAACCCGATCGAAGCAGTTGACTCGTATTGCAACCCGAACCTTGTACGAGTTATACGACAAAAAGGCATACCAGTACAAGTTTTCTTCTCTCTCTCTCTCTCTCTCCTCTCTCTTTCTCTCTCCTTCACGAAGCTCTCTGAAGAAAAAAAAAAATATAGAGAAAGGGGGAAGCGATTCCAGTTCCAAGGCACCAGATTCAATCCTACATCACTTCCTCTTGGTTTCAATCGACAGGTATAACCTTTTTTTTTCTCTCTTTTTCGCGCGCGTAGATTTTGTTTTCTTGTCTGGTGTATGCTAATTTAGGGTTTATGTCATGTGTTTTCATCAATGCATCATTTTTTTGTATCTTTTGAATGGATACCTTTAGTTCCTTTTTTTGCATAATTATGCTAGTTCAGGATTTATTTGTCCAATTGTTTTACTCTGAGGAATGCTGTGATGACTTGTGAGTAGTTTGTTCTAAGTACTGGTAGATGCTACTTTTGATTGTTTGCTACCAGCCAACCAGTGTATGTGGTTCATGAATGTGAAGGAGTCATACTGGAAATATTCCTGTTAATTTGATACATATGTCGAACAGTTCAGTATGAAATCTAGTGTCCATAGGAGGTCATTTTGTACTAAAGTGTAAGTTTTTCCCTTTTTATTTGTATCCGATGGGTTAAATTTATTGTCTTTTTATGTTTGGAAAGCTAATTTATTTTACCCGATCATTTTTTGCGTGTTTCCACTATCCAGTCATTTGTGGAAAATTTGTATTGAGTATGCTGATTTTATCAATTTTTTCTCTAACATTTTGACTTTTAGACTCTTAATTTGTCAACAGATATGATCTACTATTTGCCTTACATTTGGTTTGTTTGATCTTCTGTAGTTCAACGTGACCCTTGTCTTTTCACATATCTTATTGGAAATTAGTAGGAAGACATACATTTTTCTACTCCTTTTCTATTTTCACATGTTTGAAGAAACCGTTTAAGTTATCATGCATCCTCAACCTTTCGATCAGCTTGTTGACTGTTATTTCAAATTCACAACTTTTTGGTGTAAAATGGCGACTGACAGAATCTTGTAGGCATCGATGTGTCTATTCAAAAGTAGTAATCTTTCCAGACACAACCAATATCCAGTATTAAGTAGCAATCTTCCTTATCTTCTATTGGCTGAAATCCCGTTTAAGTATCTGTGCCATGCTTATTAATTGGGCGAATCTGCACGCGGTAAATGGGCCATCACTTTGGCTTACGAGATTCTAAAGGATAAGCTTTCACATAACATTTTACAATGGCATGCTAATGTTAATGTATTTTGTGCATTTACAGTTGGAAATAGACACATTTTAATGTAGTTTCTGTTATGAAGCTGACCAGAATTAAATCTGTCAGCAACATGCTGTTTAATCCAGGCAACATAGCTGACAGCTTTGATGTTGTGTATTCTCTAGTTCATTTGATTAAATGGGTCCAAAGGAGGTGGTGAAGCCCCTGCCAATGGATTCAGCAAAACCTGCGGCTATAAGCCAAGACTTGCACGCAACAGGTCCAACAACTGATGCAAAACCAAAGAAGAAGATCTGCTGTGCATGCCCTGATACAAAAAGGCTTAGGGATGAATGCGTAGTGGAGCATGGTGAAGCAGCATGCGAAAAGTGGATCCAAGCCCATTTGCGATGCCTTCGTGCCGAGGGTTTCAATGTTTAATGATTTTGCAGGCGGAACATTGGAGATGTTGAGTCCTTAATACTGATACTCAGATGACAGATTATTGCAGGTCCACGAGATCTTTTTCTTCTTACAGTTATACAAATAAAAAAGGCCTGAATGCTTTTTATTGACTTGTCCAGTTGACCTAAACGACATATAAATCTGCAATTTTTTGCAAAACTGCCAAAATTTTTGCTTGATGGAATGGGCCAATAGATTTGATGTCACCTGATTTTCTAATTGGCTTCCAGTTGCTGTCTTTATTTTTTATTTGATACTCTTTTTCCTTAGGCATTGTTATGTTGCAATTTTTTGCTTTCATGTGCTTAGAATTGACATGAAGCTCCTTTTACTAATATTATTAAGTTCTTAAGTGCATTGATGGAAGATTTGTGTGAAATCTTTCAGTTAATGCTAGAGATCTTCTGTTTGGATTGTGATGGTTTGGTCTGTTCTTTTTTCAATTTAGGTCGATCATGTTTCGTATCCAATATCCATAGTTTGATAAACCATGTTGATATCTTGATGTTCTTCAGAATTCAACATGAATGCTCCGAGCCTGATATAAATTATTCATATGTTACAAAAAGAAAATGGTTACCTTGAAACCCAAACCGGGATTCTTACTGTTCAAAATAATTTCTATGATCTCTATTTCACTGAGGAATTTGGCAGAAGTAAAATTGATTATGTTTTGCTCAAGTTTTCCTCAGTTGAGGCATGGATGCTGTGCCTGTGTTCTTGCTAAAGGCTGCCGGCCATTCTTTTCCACTTGTTCATTTGTTGGAAAGATTGTGCACATATTTATTAAATCAATTCATTCATGGGTTTGGTTAAAGTTCATATATGACATGATACTCTTTGGTTGATGTAGCATGATACTTTCTTAGTAATAAATCCTTTTATTTTTTTGGAGTGAATAGCAGTGAATCTTGTTTGTTCTATCCATGAGGTGTCTAAATACATGAATGGTGTCTTTTCTGTTATTAGCTTGACTACCCATAGATTAGATAGATACGAATGAAAGACTGAATTTTAATCAGGAACATCAACTAAAAGTATATGCATGCTTGTTAAGGGAAACAGAACTCTTTTCATAATTATGAGCATGCATCTGTGACTTGGGTTTGTATGACCATTAGTTTAAGCTTCACTAGCTGATAGTTAGAAAATGTAATTTCCATATCTCAACAGATATTACAATTAGAATAATTTTCTTACATTTCACACACACACAAAAATCAGCACTATTACATTAATTAATTTGTGTGAACCATTGCATTATAAGTGTTACGGTTTTTTTTTCTTCTGAACAATACTTATATATTATATATATATATATATATATATATATTTGAAAAAAATAAAAGTGCTAACTATTTAGGTAGATAACATCTTACTAATTATCATGTCCATTGTAAGACTATAATAGATATAAGATCTTCTATTTTTTAAATAATTTATTATAAGTTGTTAGATCTATCATATATTTAATATACTACCATTGATAAGATAATTGGATTGTAGTACTATATATATATATATATATGTATGCAAATTTACTGATGTGGTCGAGAACATCTACTAGGAATTAGCATCAAAGGCAATGAACATATTTTTTTTTTAATCAACGATTGATTGCTCAACTGACTAGCACGGTGAATTATGGTGAGGAACTGTTGGAAGAAATGTAATTTTTGCCTGTGAACTGATTGGTGAGGCAAAGGAGAAAAAGGATTCTGCAATATGTATACTTTATACTTACTTTGGGAGTTCTTGAATTCAAAGGATTCTTCATGCATCAATGTGTAGCATGCCTAACCACCCTTTCGTATCAGGAAGAGATCTCACTTTAAATTAGTATACATAAATAAGATGTGGATTCAACAGTAAATGTTGGGAGTCTTCCTGATTCGGTCATTGCAAGGGGATAAGAACATATCATGCTGCATTAAATTAATGTAAGGTTAAATATTCCATGGCCCAAACAACTTGGACAGAAAGGAACCATCTCATATGCATCGTTATTTACAAGTTACAGATCCGATGCCTCTTTTCGCTAGTTACATTATAAGTGAATTACAAATCTTAGAAGGTAATCTATCCAGAAGGACTTCAAGGTCAAGGAAAGAGAAAACAAAAAAGAGGAATAAGATATAGTAGCCTTTGCAATTAAAGTTTCTCAGGCATAGTTACAAGTTTACAATCATATACATCAACTAGATTCTTTATTCTAATTTGGTCTTTTAATTTCATTTTGTGATGAGATAGACATACTTCTTAACTGAAATTGATGATTTTTTAATCAAAATATTGACATCTCACATTTTTTTTTCTCTTTAACATCATACAAATTAATAACATAGCGTTAAATAAAAAAAATAATATTAAAATAATTGGATGACAATTTGGAGGGATTGTCAATGTGTCTCTCTCCTCCCTTTGAAGGAGGAAGAACTATTGATAAAATCCGAAATCATTTGGGCCATTTTAATTCGAATAAAATTGATCAAATCCGAAATCAACAGTGTTCCGGTTCGCCTTCTAGTTTTTATTGTCTCCTTCTCTTGTTTTGTGTTGTACAGAAAAAGTGAAGCCAAATTAAATTTGATTTACATATCTAATTATTAGAGATGTGTCTCGAGACTGAAAATTAATAATTCTGAATTTGAGCTTCTGATTAGAGGAATATTATTTTTATTTTTTCACCTCGATTTTAAATTAGTAAGATACCAGTAATCTTGAACATCGGGAGCCTCTAAAAGTAAAAAAAGAAGTAAAGCCAGGTGTTGGGTTAATAACTGGTTGGTGTTGATAGGGAGGTGTTTAGGGAATAATAGGCCACATTGGATGTCAGCAGGTATGTTCTCACTCAAGGTGAAGGAAATAAAACTAATAAAAACTATACAGTTTTTAAATGATATTAAATATAATATATATTATTATATTATGTTTGGTTGAATGGTTCGGTTAAATTGATTCACTTATTTGAATTATCATTCGATCCAATTTTAATAACTTTTATTTATCAATAATTTATTTTAATAGTTTTTATTATGGAATATGAACGAGTGCCTAATATTCGAACCGAATAACTCGCTTTTCAATTTCACTTTTCAAGAACCTATTTGGGTTGTTGCTTTTTAAGAGCCTATTTGGGTTGTTGTTCTTTCCTTTTCCTCTGTTGTAAAATATTTCCTAAGTGATATTTGGGTAGCAAAATGAGAGATTAAATAAATTATGTTTTGTGCTTATTGAGTAGTAAAAAAAATATTAGGTGGGTATTGGTCTATTCAGATATTTGTTTTAGGAAATAAAAAATATGTGGAGCAACTTTTATTTTATATGTACGAAGCATCATTATATTTATAATGAATAATTCAGATCAAGACATGAGATTCTTTATTTTAAATAAATATTATGATTTGAACTATTCATTTTAAATCGAATGATGCTCCATACATGCTAAAAAGAATCTACTCCATATAATTTTTAATCTCTTTGTTTTATGCTTATTGAGTAGTAAAAAAAAGTGATATTTGTTTCCATTTCAAATTTCTTTTATCAATGTATCCAAAATAAAGTTTGTTTTATCAGTGCAGTGGTGCACTATTCGGATGATACATCCAAACACATGCTTGAATTCTTTTTTTTTTTTGTGTTGGAAACTTAATCTACCATAAAATATTTTTTAAAAAGTACATTAGGATGATTTTTTTTTTCAAGCCAATGAAAAAATAATAACCAACAGTGCCTAAACGGATCTTTCGATATAGCCGTCGAAATTCTTCCAATAATTAAAGTGGATGGAAAGAGATGTGTAAGACCCAAAATGATGATGAGAATGAAAGTTAGTTTCACATGGACAAAACACGGAGGTGGTTATGGGCTTATATGTAACATTCTCTCTTATCATTCAAACGCGTTTTAAATTCGTGCGGGTCAAGCCTAAAGCGAACAATATCTCGAATTGAATTGGAGTGTTACAGAAGGTATCAGAGTCAACCTCGCGTGCTCACTTGAACCATGTGAGTCAACTCAACGAGGACGTTGAGCTCCGAAGGGAGGAAGATTGTAAGACCCCAAAATGATGATGAGAATGAAAATTAGTCTCACATGGACAAAACATAGAGGTGATCATGAGCTTATATGTAACATTCTCTCTTATCATTCAAGACGCGTTTTAAATTCGTACGAGTCAAACCTAAAGCGAACAATATCTCGAATGGAATTGGGGTGTTACAGATGGAAAAAAAAAGATCCACGAGTTATACAACAAGGACACTCTATAAATAAGAGCTTATAACAGCACTCAATGAGGGGGCATCAAACCAAGCAGAACTAACTCCTGCAAACCACTACACCAGTTCATATATCTCATCATATGGCTCCCAAAGGAGGAGACCTTGTGAAGGTGGGGAGGGAAGGCTTTGACATGGTGGATGACTACTTGGGGAAGAAGAGGAAGGTGAAGACATGGCCACCTCTCACTTCCTCCTCCTCCTCCACTGATCAGTCAGGGAAAGGATGCATTGCAGGCAAGAAAGAAGCAGTAACCATTGACTGCAACCAAGCTGCCAAGTTATATGGTGGCCTTCTATTCGTTGGATACCGTCAGGCTCAGAGGCCATCTTCTTCTTCTCGTGGGCTCTTCTTCTATTGATGGATGGTCTGCATGCTGCAGTTGGCTTTCTGTGCCTTTGTTAGATTGCTGGAATAATAAAAAGGACAAGTATGTATAATATATACAGTGATATCCCTGTGTTTATCTATGTAGGTTGATGTGCAACTAGGGTTGTGGTTTCTCCTTGCATGTTGCTTTTGTATCAGCTGGTATAATGAGATTTTAATCTTTCTGTTTGTTATTGTAATTTTCGAAGCTTTCAAACATATTTATGCAGAAACAGCTTATCACTCCTGTTGATGAAATTTTAATTTTCTATTAACTAGCTTTAGCCACAAAGCGTCGTCTAAATTTGAGAATAAGAACGTAGTACAATGACTCACCTCTGGACTTGAGTATTGAGAGGCCTCAAATTTAATTCTTATTTGTAAAATTTATGTACTCTTTTATTTTTAATATTTTCTTTACATATATTAGGTCATGAGTCTCTTTTTTAATATGAAAAAAGTTTCATCTAGAATTTGTTATAAAATCATATTCCTAAAATCTTTTAAGATAAAATAGTACGTTTTTTACAATCTTACACTATAACTTTTTTAAATTAATGGTTTCACCTAAAATTTTGCTTGTTGATATTGTAAAATTCTTTGTGTAACATCTTAATAAGATCAAATAGTATATTATACAATCTTGCGCGATAAATATAATCTTTTAAATAATGGAAATTTCTGTATCAATGAAAAAAATAATTAATCTAAAATTTCTGTACAATTTAAGAGTTAAGCGAGATAGATTTGAAAATTAATTATCTATCATTTGAAATGTACTTTTTTGTGAATAAGTAGGATCTTAGGGTATTTAAGAATTATGTCAGTCATTAAATCGGTAAGTCTCAATTATATCGTTGTTGAATCAGTTCAATACATCTTTTAATTAAAATAATATTATTCTATTGACTTGAAAATATAATAGAATGATAATGTAAAAAAGGTTAAAATAATTAAATAATAAATTATAATAAATCAATTTAAAATAATCAAATATCAATAAATGATTCTTACTTATTTTCTAAAATATTTATTGTTTATACTATTTATTTTGTCATTTTTTTCTTTTATATTTGTTTTCTCTTTTTTCTTCTATTTCTCTTGTCCATTTTTTCATCCACTTATTCTGATTCATTAGGCTCTAGTTGACAATACTGAATTGAATTATGGACAACGGTAAGATATTAAACGGATAGCAAATAATAATTTGATTATTAACTAATAAGTAATTATAAAATGATATAAATAGATACAAACATATAAATTATATTATTATATGCATAAGATTTTTTTTTATTTCGAAAATGATATTATTTTTTTTCGAATATTGTTATATATCAACCAATTAATGACAAAAAAATAATCCATTTAAAACGAAGATTTCAAAATCAATCTTTGTCAATGAGAAAAATATAGAGAAGTAAATACTAAAAAGTACGATATTTAAATGTTAAGTGATCTTTTTATACGAGAGGAGGAAAAAGATATATTAGATATAGATATTAAACTCTAAATTTTAAATTCTATAAATTAATGAGAGTAATTATAAATTGTTATACTTTAAGGGGGCGTTTATGTAGAGGTAATCTTTTTACATTGCTGATAATGTTGTATTAAATTACTGGGGCCCACCACATTGCCTCGTTCACTTGTTTTAATTTTGTAGGTAATCTATGTTGATAGGCAATGCAAATTATTTGTGAAGTGACAATCTGGGTTGCCCATGGGAGAGAGGGCAATCCAGATTGCCACTCAATAGGCAATCTCTTATAATTTTCTTTCCACATTCGTCCTTTAAAATTTTATTTAAATAGATGATAAAAATAATCAAATTAAATTAATATAATATTTTATTTAGTATAATAATTATTAATTATTATACTAATATTTTTATTTTTATCATTATCATTAAATACATTATTATTTATACTAATTTTAATATTAATATTATTAATTAACTATAATAGATTATTAATATATTATAAATAACATATAATCTATCATTACTTTTTAAAATATAATAAATATTTAGAATATTTATTATTAATTTTNATATTATTAATTAACTATAATAGATTATTAATATATTATAAATAACATATAATCTATCATTACTTTTTAAAATATAATAAATATTTAGAATATTTATTATTAATTTTCTATTATCAGTTTTAGAAAATTATATATCATTTATATATTTTTTTAGTTTAGGATATATGTTTGTGATTCAAGTTCAAATAATTCAATTAAATTTATATAAATTTGTAAACATAACTATTTCATTCAAAAATATTTTAGTAAAAAAATGTACATTATTTATTAATTATTTTTATAAAAAATAAGATAATAAAGATTGGTAGACACATTGCCTATACATACTAAATAATGTAATGTACATTGCCGATAATTTAATAAATAGCAATATTTTTGATAGAGAATGTACATTGTCAGGTAATGTGTAATGACAATGCAGTGAACGCAACCTAAATTCTAAACTCTATTTAAAAATTGTATTTATCAATCAGCAAAATACATTTTGATTGGGTTAAAACTCCATTCTATTTGTAAACTCTAAAATTTTCAAGTGCCAAACAAAATCTTAATAATTTTTTTAATCCACAATCTCCTTTATTTTCTATTTCCATTCTTCCACCTAGCTTGCTTTACAATACTTTCCTTCTTTTCCATTTTTTTCCATCTACTCTCCGTTTTCTTAAACGAAGAAAATATAACAAAATAAAGTTGGTCAATTAATTGGTCAGAATATTTTCTATAAGGAAATCATACAACATCTGAAACAGGGGCTTAAAACATTTTCTTCCAAACCTACACACTTTTAAAAAAATAATAACTAAAAAAAAAACTTTATAAATTAAAAAAAAAACTCGTTTGAGCCTCCTCATATGGGCTTTAGAATAAAACACAAGCCCATTTGCCAAATTACGAGCCCATTTCCTAACTAATAGGCATAAGAAGCTGCTCGTAACCGGGAAAAAAAAACTACGCCTTCTCCCGAGAACCCCAAATTTGCCCAAAACCCCCACAGAAACCCCCAAAAGCTCGGCCATGGCGGCGGCCATCGCGACGCGACGCACCGTCTCCTCCTCCCTCTCCCTCCTACGAACCCTCTCTTCCTCCCATCGGTCTCCTCTCCGATCGCCGCTCCCCCGCGTCGCCATCGCCGGCGTCGAGTTCCTCAGGGCTCCGGCGACCTTGTGGCACGTCCCCTCCCGTCCGAAGACGACCTCCGGCTCTGGATACTCCCCTCTCAATGATCCTTCCCCTAACTGGAGCAATCGGCCCCCCAAAGAGACCATTCTCCTCGACGGCTGCGACTACGAGCATTGGCTCATTGTCATGGAGTTCCCGGAGGACCCCAAGCCCACCGAGGACGAGATGATCGCTGCTTATGTCAAGACCCTCACCGCCGTCGTCGGAAGGTACGGAGTTTTGATGTTTCCCTGACCCCTTTTGTTTCAGAAATGAATAGTATGCCTTAAAGTTTTGGGCTTTTGGCTTGGTTTCTGTACTTACTGTTAGGCTCTGAATTGGTTTCAGTGAGGAGGAGGCAAAGAAGAAGATTTATTCAGTATGCACCACGACCTACACCGGTTTTGGGGCTTTGATCTCAGAAGAGCTCTCCTACAAAGTTAAAGGTAACTCTTTTTTTTTCCTTCTTTTATAATTTTTTATGTTCGGAATGGTGATTGATGGTTCATCTAATGATGTAAGGGGAAATTTGGATTCATAATGTTGTGCTTTTGCAGGATTGCCTGGAGTTCTTTGGGTATTGCCTGATTCTTACTTGGATGTGCCTAACAAGGACTATGGAGGTTGGTACCGAAACATCTCAAAATAATTGTTGGTGTTTCTTACATAATTCTTAATACCGATTTATTTGTTTATGTCCATCTGTCTGTGTAATTGTTTTCCTGATTACAACTATTGCAATGCAATAGGGGATCTCTTCGTTGAAGGTAAAGTCATCCACAGACCACAGTTTCGTTTCAATGAGAGGCAGCCAAGCAGGCCCAGGCCACGTGCTCGGTATGATAGGCGCCGGGAAACTATGCAAGTTGAAAGAAGGGATCCAGTGCAGAGGGGTGCCTGGGGACAACATCAGGAACAACCAGGTTTTCCACAGTCACCTCAGAATCCTCCACAAGGAAGCCCGAGTGGGCAGCAGGGATATCATAGTGACCCACCGAGAGAAAGTAATTAAGGTTTGTTGAATCTCCTGTCTTTGCCTGCTTTCTGGTAACTTATTGGTCATCATGCCTTGGTGCAAGTGAGCTGGAAAGGTGTAAAATATTCTTGTCCACTGTTGATAATTTATATCGGCTTATGTGACGTTGAGCAACATACAATCTTATTTCGGCTTATTCGCTATTGTCATGCTGCGGGACATATGTTACTGTTGGATGCAAAAGAGCTATAATTCATTACTGAATCTTTTACTTTGTTTAACTGCATTTTGGTGGATTGTCTTTAGTCAATAACTCATAATACTGTACTTTTTTTTTTCGTTCATGTAGAATTTTTAAAATGGTTGAACTCACTTTTGGCAGATAATATAATGTTAGCTAGAACAATATAATAGTTACTTATCCATTCTGTTTGTCTCTTGATTGTTGGTGTTTCAGTATGGTGGTCGACCTAAACTTGTTATCCTGGTGACCATCTGTAACCCATATTTCGTGTTATGCATTTTTCTTAGCTGTTATTGAGATTCTGGTACTTCTATTCCCTTTCTTTCTTTTTTTCCTGCTAGAGAATTTTTCCCAGTGATCATTTTCATATCAATTGCAAAGGTGTATCCTATTTGAATTCCTTTGTGCTCTTAGGCCATCACATCCCCTTAGCTGCAAAATATTGATGACCTTTGGACATCTACCACCTTTTCTTAATCTACAAGGATTATCAAAAGAATTAGCCCCTTTGACTAATTTAGTCTCTTTCTAATATGAATGTTGTAGAATAATCGAATTTTGAAAACTGTCATGATTGATCCGTGAAATCTGTTTGTGGATGAGCACTGTCAAAAGATCAAGGGAGAATTTGAAACTATTTATGGTCCAAAAGTAATTTCTAACATCTGTCTGACATGGGTTATAATCAATGATAATTCAGACTCTATATGCATGAAATGTCAATGGCGATGCACTTGAGTAGAAAATAAGTCAAAGTTTTCTTTGTTTTTCTTTTTGCTTTTGGTACGAGGGGTTTATTTAGCATATGTGCATCTATCAGAAAAAAAAGAATTTAACTGATCCTACGAGTTTGACTGACCATTTGAAAATTTGGAAAAGGTTGAATATAGAAAATATAAATCTGACCAGAGGTTCACTTTCCAAGTACTCAACCAGCTTATTTTGAACTAGGCAGACTGCCAGAGATGATGTGCAAAATATTAATATAGCTTCATTTGGAAATAAGACTTCTGTGAACAAATGTAACTCTATCTATATAACCAAACTTTGATTGATAGAACAATCTCATCATGGCACATAACTCTGCCTTGTTTTTTTCTTTTGATAATAAAATTTTACCAGTTTTCAGAAAGTGCCACTGACTGGATTGAAATGGTAGAATGCTTGTGTGAAATAGAGAGGTAGATCTCTTGAATATATAGGTTACACTTAGATTTCCAAGTTTATAGGGTAGTTTTGCCCTGTACTTTTTATCACATTGTAGATTTTCATGTTGCCAAGGTTTTCTTCTGTGTTGTTAAACCTTGTCAGGTATGAAATTCTATCTAGTAACTTTAGTTTCATCTACTCCTGTCAGCACTGAAGGCAGAATATTTATGACAGACTGGTCAGGTCACCTGTCTTTAAAGAGAAATTCTGTGTTCTATATACATTCTAATTTCTGTCCACAGTAGGTAAATGTTGATTATATTGGTTTTTTTCAATAACCTGCATGTCTCCAGGCTCCTCCAACTAGAGAAGTGAAACTCTGCTAATTTTCTCTTCTTTTGTTAAATCTAGTTTTCCTCTAACTAGAGCTTCTCTTGCAAGCTCCTTGGAGTTTTGCCCGGCCATTAGGCCGGCTAGCTCAGAGCACCCACGAGCTTGCATGTGCGGAGAGAAGATGATCGGAGCTCCGACTATCTTCTCTTCTCTGATAAGCTCGAGGTTTGAAGTGAACTATAAGCATCTTGGCCATGCCCAAATCACTATTTGGGTCAAGGTTTTGTTATAGAGTTACTGATAGTTTGCAGTTGTAGGTGTATTAAATTTTAATGGCGTTATATTGCCTCATAAATTAACATACTAAATCCAATTCTGCTTTATCCAATACAGGGGAATATTAAAGGTAAGTTTTAATATTGAGAATATGTTAACATAATAGTGCAATGTCATTAAAGCGTTTGCTAAAAATACCAGGGGTGTTCGTCAAGGTTTATTGACCTGACGAATTCGAGGATCTGACCCGATCAGGTCCGATTGCAATATTTTACTTTTCATTTTTTCAACAGATATTTCTTTATCATTCTTTAGTGCTCCAATAATTCTTATTTTATTCAATTATTTTTCTCTAATTTCTTATTATATTTTTATATTAGGAAAAATAAGAATTATATAATCGAGTAATTAAATTATTCAACTCACCATATCCAATAACTATATAATAGGGTTTGAGTCGATCAGAACACCACTTGAAAAACACTCAGCAATGACGGAGAAATAATACCACTGGAAATATTACTGTGGTGGTTTTCACAACAAAATTATAGTTTCAATGACTCAGATATATTTGATGAATATTTAATGATGTATATGTAGCATTTGCTTGGTTACCTCGTTTTTATGTTTTATTGTGAATATTGACATTCAAAAACTGTATTATTGTAATATTAAAAAGTATACCCTCTTTTAGAAAGAGACATTAATTTAAGGTTATTTTTATTTACCCCATCGAATTATCGTGAAATTTTAGATCTACCACAAAATTATAATATTGAATAAAAGTATATTTAATTTTTTTATTGACATGTTGAATTCATCAGTTTGATTTTCTATTTTTATATATATTATTTTAATTTTTTAAATTATTATTTTATTCTCTTGTTAAAAAAACATTTCATCTTCTATCTTCTTTTTTCTCTCTCTCATCTTCTCTTTTTACTCTCCTCTCTCTCTCACTCCTTTCCTACGTTTCCAGGCATGCGCGCGCCTCGCTTGAGAGCTTCAACGCAAGCGAGCAGCGCCATGATAGCAGTGGGCAACATAATTTTTTCTAATTTGGAGGATAAAATAGTACTTTAATAAATTAAAATAATTTGAATACATTTAGGCCCTGTTTGAATGTGTTGTAATTTTAAAGTATTTATCTAATACGTTGTATTATTTTTCGTCTACGGATTTTTTTACAAAAGGTTGTTTGGTAATAATTTTTATCCGATAAAAAATGACGTATTAGATGCAAAACGTTGTAAAATAATTATTGTCTTATCTCCGTTTTATTTCTCTGATGTCCTTTACTCCTTTCTCTCTCACGGCGGCGTTGTTCATCCCTCTTAAAAACCCTTTTCTACTTTCGCCGCCTCCAAGCAGTCGAATGATCCATGGCGTCGGCGCCAAGACCTGTGTCTCCGGCGAGCAAGAAACTGGTTTGTTTTCTTCCCTCCTCTTCCTCGTCCATTATTAATTGGATGTCTTCCGTTCCTTTTTTGTTACGATGGATAGTGTCAAGCCACCTTCACTCTTGGCTTCTTTTTTTGCTATTGAGTTCCTGTAACTGGTGGCTGGCTTTTTTCCTCCATTTGTCTCTACTGGAAATAAAATAACTCATGCTCTGTTCCATTTCTACTAGATAGTTAATGCTTGCCTTCAGAATTCAGATGGGGACAAACAATAGTTTTCCTTACCTCTGTGTCACTATGTTTGCTCATATGACGAAGATGACAACAATTTATAACTTTCCTGGGTCCCTAAATTCACAAGCCAATTAATCCTCACTATTGAAATAGAAATACATTGTAGTACAACTCTGATATTCATGGACAAATTGTTATCTTGCTAAGTTTATAACTTTCTAAGTTTCTAGATTTGTGATATTGCTATCTCACTTTTTTTGTTATTGTTGTTGTTCTCATTTCTTATATTTGCCAAACTAGAGGCCATCTATGTTACTTTGGTTTAACCATTTGAATTGTTGTACAGGAGAACACTTCTGCAGCAATTAATCAGGTGAACGAAGAAGATGGATTGCCTGCTTCATTATGTATCAGAATTACTCACAAATTACTGTCGAGAAAGATCTCATCTCATAAGCTAAAGCAGAGAAGATGAGGACCTTCTTTGCACGTATCCTTCACATGTTTCCTCTTGACAATATTTTTGTATGTTCCACTAATTTGATACAGTTTACTTATTTTCATGTGAAGCTTGAGTTCTCTTAAATGAAATATCTTATAGACTTTTGCATGTTTCACTAATTATGTATAGCTCTATTTTATGAGAAAGTTAATATTAATATTATGGAGTTAAAATAATTTGAATTGCCCCAATTGTAACGCCCTCAAAATAAGACCTTGCCACTAGCAAAAATCTTGACTTTGGAGACGCTACCGTCATACATCAATGACTTTCATTTGACCAATCCAATGGTCAACACTAAGTACATGTCAATGTGAAATTCATTCCTCAATCTATGATAATGACCGATGTCATGTGCAAGCCATCAATCACGAACACCATCACGCTATCGCTGTGCCATCACCATCTATTTGAACATATTTGCCTACAAAATTAAATTTGTAGGGGAGATGAACCTCCCGTGAGTTTTGACACTCAGTATGTAAATGATCATAAATAAGATAATTAATATGTAAAAGAACCATTAGTTGACAATAAGCTTTAACAATTAACAATATCTTAATAGAGTCGTCTTTTACCTTTGGCCTTTAGCTTTACCTTTCAATACCAATATCCAATAGCAACTTTCATTATATCAATGAGACTATTCTTTTGTCCTTCATTTC
>LTAE01000957.1:21215-49701 GCA_001647135.1 Pontederia paniculata | reverse complement strand
GTGTGACGCGTTTTGGTAAAACCGTGCGGGCTAAGGCCCAGAGCGGACAATATCACGCCTTGTTCAGGGATGTTACATGTGGTATCAGAGCACTCCGCGTGGGCCTCTGTATCATGGTGGGAGATCACTCAACGAGGACGTTGAGTCCCTTAAGAGGGAAAGGATGCAAGAGGCATGCCTTGGATTAGTCCCACATGCACAAGTCACGGGAGAGATGCTGGGTATTTATTGGGACATGCCCTTCATTAGGTGTGACGCGTTTTGGTAAAACCGTGCGGGCTAAGGCCCAGAGCGGACAATATCACGCCTTGTTCAGGGATGTTACAGTTGTCGCTATTATCGACCCTTTTTTCTATCACTAACTTTTCATTGCAAAATTAATCTTTTCTTGAAGTGAATATTTGGCACAACAAGCTCATATTTATGACTTTGGAGGCTAACAGATGTGCAATGGAAGCCACCAAGAATCCCGAGTGTCACCGCATGTCATCCTGCACATAGCAAATAGTTTGCTCCTAGCAAAGTTGTGGGAGAAGAACACACTATGCACGTTAGTAGTAGGAGAAGAAAGTTTTTGAATCAAGCCCGTGGAAGGATGGGTGATGACAGAAAATTTGGCCTACAATTTTATATGTAGTGCTATGCATTTATCATGGATTTATCCTTTATATTGCATAGTATTTATCCTCTTTATAGCTTCTACACATTATGCAAATTTCCTATCTATCATGACTTTTTCACACCCAAAATGGTTTTTAAGTATGATTGTCTTGATTCAAACAGGAACCTAGTGATGAAGACTTCACACTTATAATCTTTTGGAGTTGATGATAGCCTGTGGAGATAATTTCACACTCGAAGCTCTTCTCTAAAGATGATGATTAAGATTTTTCACACTTTGCAAATATAACTATCAGACAAAAAATAGAAAAAAAAAAAAACAAAAGCTCAACAACCTCCATAGGAGATTCCTCTTGCCATATTCCTGGGTTATTCTTGCAGGAAAAAATAGGGCGTGTGTCAAAAGGGAAAAGAGGACCCAATGGTATAAAAGAAAGATAAAGACAATCTTGAAGGAGGTTCACCACTACCAAGAGGAGAAGACGATCATCGTTGCATGTTCAAGAAGAGTTCATAAGTAAAGGAGAGATCTAGAGTTGCAGTTTTGTTAGCTATTTTTCTGTTTGCAGTGAAAGAGAAGGAAGAAGATAGAGAAGAAAATTGGTTTCCCTCTATTTTTGTTGTGTTGTGATTTTTATAATGGAGTCAAACTCCATTAACATTGAATCATTTGTAATGAATTTGAGTGATTAACTTTGTTAGTTGGACATAAGAGTGTTGTAGAACTTGATTCTTTCCATTTGAATGAATCAATTTTGTATTTTTCATTGTTGCTATCCAGTTTTTCTCATGTTTGAATGAAATTTTTATTTTTTGATTTCTTAGGGTTGTTGTTCCTATTTTTGACATTGAGGTGTGGTTCTTGTTGTAATCTCCATCCTAGAAGATGGTCATGTTACTAGTAGTACTATGAATTGAGAGGGTAGCAACACCTAAAAGACTATCATCTAATTCATGCTCGGGGTAGCATAGGTTGAAAAGATGCACTATGCTGGATTACTAAACTAGGGATAATTATGAAGCTCTTGCCAACTGATTTTTTATTCTTTGTGTTGGTATTATGATCTTGATATTTAGGGATGTTCTCATTGTGATCTTCGTGTGAGAGGATGGACATATTGTTGAGTGTAACTATAAACCAAAAGAGGAATAAGACCTAAGAGATCATTACCTGTTTTACGCTAGTGGTAGTGTTAGCTGAGAAGTGACACTCTATTGGATAGAAAGTTGGGGTAGCATGAGAGTTTCTTGCTATACAATTGTTGAGCAAAAATATGCAGGTTACTTTGATAATGATAGTTGTCGAAAGTGATCTTTGGGGATCTCAGTTATATGTGTTTGTATCTTCAAATTTAACATATGAGAGAAATTGGGTTAAGTGTCTAATCTACGATAGCAGATAGGTCCGTTTCTTTGTGATTCATAATTAGCAATTCTTGAGTTTATTGATTCAACAACAAGAATGAGGTCGAAAGCATCTCCTACATTTTGATGCTTATCCTCTTTTGAGTGATTCACTTCGTCTTTTATTACATTCAATTATTTCTATTCTTTTTAATCTTTTAAACCCGAAAATACATTAGTTTCATTTTTTTTAACTTTTGCATTATTACTGACACTATATTTTTAAAACCATTATTATTTTTCTCGATTTGGTTTAGTAGAGTAGAGTAATTAACTGAATGAGTTTTTTATTTTCTTGTGAATTCGACCCTAACATACTACAATGAAGGTTGTATACTCGCAGCTGGAGCTATGTGTTTAGGATAATATTTTTAAGATTCGCGGATCAAAATTGTTCACTTACCCAACCTAAAAAATTCACGTTTGGCAAGATTGCACATGTGAACTTGAAGTTGGGTGTGCTTTAATACAATGCATACCACACACATCCTCCCACATTATCAATGATAATGGGAGAAGTGTAAGTTTGACGGACCATGTTGTCCTAACAACTCTCAAGTAGGGGCAGGAGGCTTTCTGAGAAACCTTTGAGGGTAATGGATAGTGGGGTTTCACCCAACTTGGTACCACAACTCCACTTGAAGCAGAACTAAATGCAGCATCAGATTCAAGATAACATTCTAGAAATGATATTACACATAATATTAGAATCAAATTCACCCGTAGAGCTAGAGCTCATATTACAATGCCATGACGTAGGGGCACACCTTGTTAGCTTAGAGTCAATGAGACACAAGCTGTAGAAAAGGACATGGGACGTTATAGTCCGACATACTCCTCGTGAAGTGAATGTTACTACTAACTATTAGCTGGATCTGCAACTGGTGTCGAACAAGAGATTCAAGTGCTTTCACTTCCCGGCAATGCATGTAGCTCATTTATGCAATTGGGGTTTATGTACCTACCTTTCTCATTGAAAAAAATCCTTCATGTAGCTCGTTTTCTTGAGTTTTTTTTTTTAGAGCATGAGTATATGCTCAGTTATGATTAATTAGTCTCTACATAAATATCAATAATTGATGTTAACTTCTTGAATGATTATCAAAATATGATATTAACTTATATAATTATATTACGTTTAAATAACTATTTCTATTGTATACAAAATGTTCAAGATTATATCTAATATAAGTAATTATTTTTTTATCCCAAAATTTAGATTAACTTTTTTTAGTAGACAATTACTTATAGGACAAGTTTGGTTAGCACTAAAACTAACAACATGTAAATGACTTTACAGTAAATTCATTTTCCAAGTGCCAAGATTTTTCATTTATTGTAAAAGTGTTTTCTGGTGCTACATTGAACATGAAATTGGATTGTAATGGAAAAGGGAAACTTTGAGAGGTTGTGGGGTCCGCTGAATTAATGAGGTGAGAGAATGATTGAGTTTAATTGGAAAATGTAAAAAACTAATACTAAATTAGAACTACAAACTTAAATAGTATTAATTAATGAATTAAAATAAATGATAAAAATATATATTAATTAACTAAAAATAATAAATAAGCATACAATAAAAAATAAAATGATAACAAAATAAAAGTATAATGATAAAAATATAAAATAGAAAGATAAAAATTATAAATTAAATGAATAAAGTATTCAAGGAATAAAATTATTAAATATTAATCTAAATTAATATCATAATAACAAATAAAAATATTATTTAAAATATATTGACAAAAATGTAAATATTTAAATAAAAAAACTTATTTAAATACGATGAATTAAAAAAATAATATTAAAATAAAAGATCCAATAAAAGAGTACATTGAAGTACACCTATACATTAAAATTATATAAACTATTTTTTTGTAAATAAATTAAATAATATAAGATATTAAATTAAATAATCAATATAAATGATTATTTAACATAAATACATTATACATAATAAATTATTTATTATTAAAAACATATAACATGATAAATAATTTAAAATAGAAATATAACAATTATAAAATAAAAAAACTGAATAAAATATTAAGGGTGTTAATTTAAAATTGTTAAAGAAAATAAATAATATATGATGCATTGTAATAAATAAATAAATAATATATATTCATATTATAAAATAAAAGCAATTATTTATTTGATCCACTGAAAAAAATATTCAATTTTTTTAACATAAATTTTATCAATTTAAATTATATAATATTAATATATGATAATATTTTATTCTAACTAAATACTTACATCAAATTCTTACTTTCAACCAAACAACATAATTCATTTTTCATAATTATATTTACAAATCAAGAAAAAATAACTCCTGTAAACACAAATCCTACGAGAATTTCTAATTACTACAATTATTTACATTTCGAATGTATAATTATATCAAATCAAACTACTCCATATTAAATCTAATATCATTTTGATTGACACATAAATTAAAAAATAATTTATATACTCAATAAGTTATATATATATGGGGGCAGAGAACGTATAGTGCACTTTTAGTGTAATGCGTGTAGCGCAACAGAAAGTAACGACACTATCTGTATAA
Source organism: Pontederia paniculata (assembly GCA_001647135.1). Classification (NCBI taxonomy): domain Eukaryota; kingdom Viridiplantae; phylum Streptophyta; class Magnoliopsida; order Commelinales; family Pontederiaceae; genus Pontederia; species Pontederia paniculata. The sequence goes on along the minus strand of LTAE01000957.1, from coordinate 45,104 downwards.
AAAAATTTGAACATTGTTCATTTGTACAGAAAGTGTCGTTACTTTCTGTATAAGTGTGCTACACATTTCTTTTTCCCTATATATTTATATATATATATATATATATATAATATATATTATATATATATATATATATATATATATATATAATCTACTTTAATCCGAAGTTATTTCAAGCATTATTAGACTGCCAGGGGTCAACCAATAGAAAGGATCAATGTGTTTCTATGATCAATATTGTGAACTTTGATGCTCTTCGTCGATTTATATATCGGCCTACTTTTTAATTTGAATATCAAAATATTTCGAATTTGATTTCTATCGGATAAATTTATTTTTCTTTTTATTTTTAATATTTAATTTTCTTTGTATTAGGCCACGACATTAGTGGAGATTTGAATATTTAGTCGATTGATCCCGTCGAATAATCCAAACCTTATTAATATAATACATTCATTATCGTAATAAAAAAATTGTTAATCGATAATTTTATTTTATTTAGATGAATATGTCCAATTCAATAAAATGTATTTTTAAGTTCAAATTGAATTAGAATAATACTTTGATTTATATATCTGCCTACTTTTGGAGGGAATAGAAAAATAAAGATGTGGTGCAACGAATCATTCTCTAATTCGATTTGAATATCAAAAAATTTTGAATTTCGATTTCTATCGATAAAATTTATTTATATCTTTATTTTCAATATTCAATTTTTTTATATTAGGCCACAACATCAGTGGAGATTGGAATATTTAGTCGATTGATCCCGTCCAATAATCCAAATCTTGTTAAAATAATACATTCAGTGTCATAATAGAAATTTGTTAATCTATACTTTTATTTTATTTCGATGAATATTGCCGAATTCAATTAAAATATATTGTTAAGTTTGAAATATATCAATAAAATATAAAGTATGTATTCAAGTTAAGGAAGAAACTCTCGCTGATCGAGTAAGTTGGACGATCAAATCGGTTCATAATAATTTAATATAAAAATATTTTACTATAATAACATAATTTATATCATAAATTCATAAATTACGAATCACACAATAATTTTTTAATCATAATTTATAAATTATAAATTCATATTACATAAATTCTATCTTAAATCAAATATATGAGCATAATAATATATAAAAAAGATAAATCATTATTTTCTTTCTTAAAATAGCAAATATCATATTTTTTCATTCTTTTGTAAATGAAATAATCGTTTAAGGCGCTTTATTTGGCGACCGAGTCGGCTGCTTTTGACGTCCAAAGCCGTACAAATTCAAAGCCGTGTAAATACACTCATAGCTCAATTTGATTTCTGGAGACCGACCGAACAATTCTCCAAATTGAGTCGAAAGAACAATTTTGTCACGTCAAACTAAGATAATCAAATAATAAATTAAATTCTTAGATTACAAATTTTAAATTCAAAATATTTTACTAAAATAAATCCCGTAAGACTACTTCGTCTCTATATATCTTTATTAGACATATCTCCTAGTGGATATGTAATAATTATAGGGACATTTGGTTATAAAATGTATTTCTCATCTTTGGTTTTCTAAAAATATTTCTTTGTTTCTTTACTATTTTCTATCTTTTTAACGAAGAAAGATTCAATATATATAGCTAGAGTAGCACACAACGACAGCAAAGCATGGGTACCGGCGCCTGACTAAGTGCTTTGAAAGTTTGAAAGTACCAACAACGCTAAGAAAGAAAAAGATGAAGATTTATTTATGTTTCATTTCTTAAAGACTAATATTATAATTATAAATTATTTTTTTTCAAGTTTGTCATGATCCTTTTTTTAATTAAAAACAGAAGATATAAACATTCTTCTCATTTTTCTATCTATCCGTTTAGAAAAATCGTAAAATATTTTCCGAGAAATACAGTAAAATGTGTTTCTATGTTATATTATATAATTATAAATATATTTTTCAAACGAATGATATTATAATTAGTCCAACGTCGACTAACTTTAGTGGAGTTAGACCGGACAGTCCGAACACAATTTACGTACGATTGTTTCCAATAGTCCGATGTCCGTTTGATACACATCCATTAATTAGTAGTTCGTCGACCATTAGTCTATTAATAATATTAAGTACTTAAATAGAAATATTTATTATGCCAATAACAAAAACTAATAAATTACAACAGAATTAGTTAATAATAATAATGTAAAAAATATAAGAAATGAAAAAAAACATAAAATATTAAAACAAGTGGTGCAAAAAATTAATTATGCCTTAATTATTATATTATTTTATTAATATAACAAGAAAAGAATATAAAAATAATAAGTTGTGAAAGAATAACACAAAATTTTAAAATAAAACATTAAAAAATATTAAAAGATATTTAAAAATGTTACTGAGTTTGCTCAGCCTGTCCACTATAAACTTAAAACTTATTATATGGTCCGATAATAATCCATTAAATTAATACAACTTAAAACTTATTATGTCTAGATAAAATCCGGTCCGGTCCGCTAAACACAACTAACTTTCAAAGTACAAGTTAATCTTATATTATATTATTTATTATTTATCAAACATTCATTTTGTATTTGATGAAGATTTCACGGTTAGCCAACATGGCCTTTAACTTAACAACTATTATATTATTTCATTTAGTATTAGAGTATTATATTATTTTATCAAAATGAAGTTTGTTACTTCATTTTTAGAGTTACTTCAATTGCAACAAAGTGAAATGTAATAAAGTTGTCTTATATGAATCCAACACAAAACGCTAATAATTTTTCTTGTGCAATAATGGATCATATAAAATAATTATCTCTATCTTGGAAGTAATGACTCTCCAACCCAAACGGCCTAAGTCACCCATTTAGGTCTGGAACCGGCCCTAACACAAGAAATTCACTTCCATAACTTCATTTTACTGATCGTTTTTTAAAATTTAATTCATAACTTTTTATGTTAATTTATTGTTAGGTTATCATATATATTTGAAATGACAAATAGAAAGAAGAAAAATCACACAAGAGATAAAATTTATGGATGATTTTCTGCACCGACTGCATGCCATCTAAAACTTTTATACTATTTTGTATGTTCTAAAAAATAACATATATGACGAGAGTAGAATAAAAGGATAATTGATAGAATATTATGAGAAATTATGCATATAAAAGGTTTCTCGAGAACATGATTAAACACTCGAATATGATTAGTTCCAATTAATATTTTTAACTTCTTCAATACATTATCAATACATGATATTAATTATTAATTTTGAAACAAATGGACTTGCGACCCAATGGCTCACCTTTAAACTCGTAAATTAAAAAGTCTTATTAAATTAAAAAGTCTTACTTTTGATTCATAATTGAGACTTATATATTCTTTTATTTTTTTATACTGTCTTTACTTTCTATATATTTTTAATATTCTTTTATTTTGATTCATAATGGTCCATGTGTTTTTTTGTAATTGAAAAAATATAACCACATATATTGTAACCCTCCCGATTTTCTAAGGCAACCTTAGTCCAAAGTTAATTCAAACATTAGACTACACGTGGTCCTATATATGAAGCCGTACGTCGACAAATAGAAGGGTTTGATGTGTATATACAGTCAATATTATGAACTTTGAAGCTGTTAGTCGATTTATATCTACCTACTTTTGGGAGGACTCGGCTACTAATTTGGATAATATGTAAGGTTTGAATGTTTAAACGATTGATCCAATGCAAAATTCTCCAAACCTTGTTAAATTGATTTACTCATTATCATATTCAGAATTTATTAATCGATAATTTTGATTTAGTTATATGAATTTACCGAATTCCTTTAAAATATATGATATTTTAAAATGTATGATTATATTTTAAGTTTGAAAAATATATATAGCTGCTATGTGTGTTGATGTTAAGGTAATATCCTAATCAAATTTGACAGCTCTATGAATTGAATTTGGAGTTATTAATTTTTGTTGATCTGCGATACAATTTTGCTAACTAATTATGTTAATAAAATTTTATTATTTAAACCAAATATTGACAACGGACTTCAACATAAATTAATAATAATAAATAATTGGATACGAAATTAATTAGAGATAGACTAAGTAAAGTAACAAATATTAACGAGATCAAAATTTTCATATAATATTACTTACAGAAATATAGTGAAAATAAAAGTATGAATATAACGAATATCACGGGATGCATGAACTTTAAATGGCGGATCATTTTCCATAGTTGATCGACCCAATTAATTTGATAAGGTTGCTTAAATTCAAATTGCACACCCGGGGAATGTATTTTCATGAGGTCTTTCTATTTTTGTCATGCTTGGAAAAAAAATTTATTTATATATCTATCAAATCCAATACACGACTTCTTAATTTAACATTTTGATCCGAACGATGGACGTAGACTCAACGGCTGTGTTTGGCAATTAAAAAAATAAAGTTTAGATTAGAGTTTAGAGGTTTAACTTAATCAAATCGCTATTTTTTATATAAAGTGTTTAAATTAGTTTATAGATAAGCGGTTAGAGGTTGAGTGATAGGCTATTTTCATTAATATTTAGCGGATAAAATATAGATGTTGAACTTTTATACCCAATTTACCCTTCTTTTTTATTAAAATTTTTATTAGAGTTTGAGCTATGCATATAATCATAAACACTTATTAATATCTTAAATATTATTTACATTAGTAAATATAATTTTTTAATTTAAATATTTTATTTATTCATGTATAGTTAGTTAAGAAGATTATTCTAAATTAATTATCATAAATCACATAAAAATTTTTTAGAAAGTACATAATATTATAAATTAAATNATATTTTATTTATTCATGTATAGTTAGTTAAGAAGATTATTCTAAATTAATTATCATAAATCACATAAAAATTTTTTAGAAAGTACATAATATTATAAATTAAATGATTTATCATATTGATGTATTAAGCCTATTTACGTAATTTTATAGTTATCAATTAATTTCACCATCACATTTATCAAATATTTTTCTATTATCACCTTAACGAACTGCTAAATATTAAAGGCTAATAATTAACCATTATCCTCTTATTAATCCTCTATTTATGCAAAACACAACCAACAACCAATATGAGGATCAATGATCCCCGCATTAAAAACTGATCGGCATTAAAAACATTTATATATTTTTATGAGATGAATGAATGTGTTAAACATTATGTTATAAATTTACATTTATAATTTGTTACTAAAATTTGTATAAATAATTTTGATAATAAACTATAATTATACTTAAAATCTGACGATAAAAAATATATTTGACATAATGTAATAAAGTGATATAAAAAATATATTTGACAAATTCATTTTTTTTCTATTTTTCAAGAAAAAACAAAAAATTATGACATTTACCAATGACACTTCACATTAGTACTCTTGCTAAGTAGACTACTTAGCAGTAATCTAATTCATTAAATTCGTTTCTGACGATTCAAGATTAAATTTTTAAAATACATTTTAAACTTTTAAATTTGATCTTGGATCATCAAAATTAAATCTAACAGATTGAATCATCGATAAGTAGTCTACTTAACAAAAGTGTTATGTAGGCTCCTTTTCTCCCAATCCAAAACGGTAGATACAAAGTTATGTTTATCGAATTAATGGGTAAAAAAATTAATCGTGATTATCAAATTACTTATGAACAAGTTAATGTATATATTATTTAATCGTGTTCAACTCATAATACTACAAATTTATATATTACTATAGTAATTATTAATCATATGATAATAATGACGCTTATACTGCCAATTTTTTTCGGTGCATTTTATACGACCGTTCTGAACAAATGATTCTACGTCTTTCAATGTTTGGTGAAGTACAGTAATTGGATAAATATAATTAATGCTATCTCCATTTACTATAATCAATGTTTACATATTTGGAGCAAATAAAGTTGATGAACTGAGATTGAAAGTCCATTGGAGGCATAAGTTAAAGATAATTTCTATTTCTTCAATTTTATTTTAAAAAGAGGTCCAAAGAGAATTCAATTGGATCAACTAAAAATGCAATATACAATTGGGGTGGTTTCAAAATTTTATTTTGTGAAAATATAAGGCATTATTTGTTGAACCAACTTGATGGAGAAAAGGCAAAAGTATAAACATGACTCAATTCCAAGAGTAGTGTTATTTTTATTCATCAAATATATACAATCACAATGTTATAAGAAACAAACAAAATATTTGTCAGTCTCCAAACTCTCATAGTATATTATGTCTGGACCAACCATACACATACAATAAAATATAAAAAAATAATAACTAACAATAACAAATGAAATTATGTCCAATTATCAATGCATTCAACTGAACCCCCAAATCCCATAATTTTGGAAGAGGATCCTAGTAAATTAGTACTAGGGTTTACACCCGAAAAAATTAACATGATGGGGTGTTCATAGCCGTTCGATCAAGAACAACACCCCTGCTTGTGGTTGGGGTCGTGGGTGGCGCATGAAGGGCTCGGACGGCACACCGGCGTCTTCGGAAGAGACTGCATGAAGAGGTCGATGCCGCCGTTGTCTCGCCATGACTCGCCGCAGCCGCTCATCGGTCTTGCCGCCATTACAGGTCGTTGCAAGCACGAAATCTGCAGTAGCATCAGAAGGAGCACGACATGCTTTGCTTGCATGGGCGGCATGGATGAATGAGTGCAGTCCGTACGTACAGAAACCTAATGGAGGACGAGATCAGATCTCTACAAGGCAGGCAAGAGGCAATGAGAGAAAGGATTGAGCGAACAGAGATATAAATACGTGCGTGCAGCATGCATGCATGTATGAGCACGATGCTTAGAGTTAGACCTTTACTATTACAAATGGTAGTTTTAAAACTTTGAAGTCGCACCTTTTGCAGCTGTCTACGACTCGTTCCGAACGCGGCACTGTTTATTGTGCATGCCTTATTTGAACCAAACTTTTTTTTTTCTGAATGATTAATTAATAGCGTTAATTAACAAAATAATACATAGAAATATAATACTGCGGCAAGTTAATTACTATAGTACATTATAATATATATATGTATGGTGCATGATCTGAATAATTTGCATCAAATGTCATGCATTCAACTTGAAGTAACTTTGAATTTTGAACGGCTCCAAAGTCGTGATTGACTGTGCCACTCCTGACGCGCGTACAACGTATCGTTGAGATGTATTGTACACTTGTGTTTTTTGACATTTCGAAGAGATATATATATATATATATTAAAATTAATTAGAGAAGCATGAGTTGGTAGTGTAGGATCAGTGTGGGAGAGACACCAAAAGCATGTGTTGTGTTGGCCAAAAGCAATTTTCCAAATTGAGTCAAAAAAGTTTGGTGGCACGACAAAGATAATAAATTAATGAGTTGAATTGTGAGATGACAAAGTTGAATTTTAAGAAGTTATTATTAAAAAAAATACCTACGTTAAGATACCCCTCGTTTAGTCTCGATCTAATTAGATATGGCCCAAAATCAGATATAATAACATAATAAATTGTTATGGGCCAGACCGTGGGGAGTTTTTTGGTGAATTGGATGCGTAGCGTTCTCGCTTTTTACACGTCTCACTCATTTTTTCAATTAAGTTTATGAGCATAAGTCATTATCAGATGAAATAATGCATGATATATCGTAATCCAAAATAATATATAAGAATAAACAAATTATAAAAGTTGAATAGACGGAATGTGCCACTACCCCCAATTTTTCTCTAACAAAATAATCAAAATAAATTCAAAATAATTTCTAAATTAAAGAAATTTAACTATATCACATCAATAGGGGACCATAAGATCCGGTTAATGACGCTAAGGATCGATCTCTTAATGATCCACTTATAAAAAAATCCCACACGTTTGGATCCCATCAAACATGACACTACAAGAAAAGTTATTTTTTGGCCGAAATTTTAAAATTGTCATATAGACCAAAAAAAATTATAATGTCACTCATAGAGCGAGAATAGAGAGATAGAGAGATCCATCAACACGGTATGGGCTATTTGTATGGGTTCAGTATCTTTATATGCCTGCAACACTCCACCCTTGTCAAATTTGATTGTATCGTCTGATAACTACGCGTGAATCGCTCGCGATCATCACCTCCCATCCGATATCTGCCCAACTTCTCCAACGTCCACCACCTTACCAGGCTTGCGATGTCGTGTCGTTTGATGACTGTTGCATATGCATCAAGAGCGTGATCGTCGAGGTCGCTTCAGCTGGTGCGCGCACGACTTGCTGCCAACGTGTGACCACGATGGTCATTATAACAATCTCTCATTTGATCAATGTCTTCATTATGTTAGTATTCTCATTTTCGTGACTAGTCTAACTAGATATTATATTTCGAAGTTTCACTATCCATGAATACTTCGTACTGGCTCAAACACTCCTGACTCCTATCAAGCTCACCTACTTAATCAAAGTGTTAATTGCAATTTCCTTCGTGATGGAATCTATTATCACTTGTAGGCACGTAGGTCATTGTCACTTTCTTCTTATCCAATATATCCTAAATATAGTGATACTCAATCATAATATACTTTTTTTGAACTATTAGTTCCATCATGTATCAAGTTTATCACAACTTGATTATCACGATACATAGGTAATGGTAACTGACCAAATCGAGTCTTAGTTCTAAAAGAAAACGCCTAAGCCACACACAATACTATGGGTGACTGTTGTAGTACACGCAACATATTCAACATCATATATGTGTCTAGTCACATATCTCTATTTTTTACTGCTCCAAAAAATGATTGCACCACCCAAAAGGAACAAATGACCTAACCTGGATTTGTGATCGTCAATGTCACCGTCGAAATCCGCATCTGAATACCCCACAGTTTCAAGTGTATCAGCCCGGTATATCAATCTCAGTTGTACCCGTGCCCTTCAGATATCGCAGTATTAATGAGCCTTTTCGAGATTATTTTAAAATTTACTAAACAAGCTTACCGCATAAGCCAAATAAGACCACGTACAGAGCATCACATACTTTAGGTTATCCACTGTTTTTGCATAAAGCTCACATAAAGGTTCTTGCCCTATATTAGGACACTAACTTTTTTACTCAAATTTTTCCCAATAACTAATGTTGTCGGGACGAGACTACTATATTTTTGTATCCCAAACATCTTCAATACCTTATTATTGTATTATTTCTTACTTAAACTCAACCTTCTTTAATTCCTGTTACGCCATATTTAAATCTCAATATATAGAAGGTCTCATCTATGTCATTTAAAATCACTTGCTCAAGTTATCTTTAATTTTATTGAACATCTTTACATCATTTTATACAAGTAATTTTCCATCCGCCTATTATGACAATATCATACAATTGCCCCATTATTTTTTATGTAGACATAATGTTCAATTTATTCATCCTGAAATAAAAATTGAATTATCATCTCATGGAACTTCAAGTATAATTATCTAGACGATTGTGTAAGTCATATAATGATTTTTGGAGTTCATACACTTTATTCTTCTAACTTTTCATCTAAAACTCTTTAGGTTGTCGTCTATATATGTTTTTCGATAGGTCTTCATTCAAGAACATTGTCTTAACAACCATTTGGAACAATTCGAAATTCATGTATGTCAGTATCGCTAAGATCGTTCAACTTAGTCAATGGAGAATTAATCTCCTGAAAATCTATCTCGGTTTGTTGAGTATAACCATTGTCCATCAATCTCATGTTGTGCCTATCAATATAACTGTTAGCCCAGTATTCTATTGAATACCCATTTTGCACTCTATATATTAACTATCATCCGACAAATCACATAATGCCCATATTTCGTTGCTGTGAATCGAGTCCAGTTATACTTTCATGACGATCGCTCATGACTTTGATTCACTAGAAGTCATTGCTTCTTTATACGTAATAGGATATGTACTATCTTTTATATTAACATGACACTTCGCACTCATATAGTACATAATCTTCCGAATGTGCGGGGTGTTGACCGTGAGCATTTGGTGCTAGTTATACTAGTGAAAATAATGGATTCCACTTCATCCAAAGTAATCTTATTTTATGGAATATCAATTTCCACTTCTGGATGGTACAATGAATCACTAAGTTATCTCCATCATTTCCTAGAATCATGAGGGTGTCATCATCTTTCCAGATTTGCTCCTTTTCATTCTCAATAAATATAGCATCACGACTCTTTATGAGGCATTTTTCTTAGTGAAAGAATCTATACCATTTGGATTATTCATTATATCCAATAAATATTATATGTTTTCATCCTCAAATCCAGCTTGTCCCTAAGTTGACTAGGAATCAACACGTTCACTTTACGTCCCCATTTTTTTGGAGATGACTCCTTTCATGCTTCTTGTCATTCTACAATTCATATTGTGTTAATTCTACGGACTTGTTGGAAATTTTATTATGTATGTAACTTGCGATCATCAACCTCTCGCCCCTAAAGTGCTTTTACATACCCGAGTGTGATAACATACATCTCACTACATTCATTAGAGTCATATTATTTCTCTTTGTCACACTATTCTATTGTGAAGTATATGACATGGTAGTTTGCTGATGTATGTCTTCTGAAATGCAATAGTTCTCAAATTCTCAGGAGGTATACTCTCCTCCTTTGTCTGTCCTCAAGCACCTAATAGGTCTTCCTAATATTTTCTCAACTTGTGTTTTGTATCTCTTGAAAGTCTGAAAAGCTTTTGACTTTCTCTCTAAGAGGTATACATAATAATACCTAGAGCAGTGGTCAATGAATGTAATAGTCATCTTTATGCTTGTAACTAGGAATACTCAATTATCCATAAATATTTGAATGAACTAGTTTCAATAACTCGATTGACCTTGTCCCTATATAAAATAAGGTTTTTTTTTCATTTTTTGGCCAAGCAATGCTCACATGTCATTATTCTTACGCAAAAAATGTTGGACACTAGGTTCATCTGTTTTATTTATTTTATTTTCAATTTTCCTGAATGTACTAACCTCTCATGTCAAAGATCACAATCAGACATATAACATAGAGTATACTGGGAAGAATATTTTATTTCATAAGACTTTACTATATTCAGGTAGGACATGTCATGACTAGGTACATACTTTCTGGTTGTATATATCATATTGTTCTTGTTTATGCCTGACTACTATAGAATCTAACTTCAAAGTTCTTTTGCAAAAGGATATGAACAAAAATTAAATTGTGCCTTATTCTTGGCACGTACAACACATTTTTTAGCATCATAAAATTGTCTCCTAGATATAGCTTGTACTCAGCAATCCCCTCAACATCAAGATACGTATTGTTACCCATGTAGATTCTCTGCTCCCCCTTTGATATATCTTTGAAGTCAATAAAATTCTTCTTGGCCTTGCCAATGTGGCGAGTCGTTCCTGAGTTGATCAATCACCCTTCGATGTTCGTCGTCATCGCGTTGCATTCCACCACTATGGTGAAAGAAAATTGATGGTGTATGCGCCTTTCTTCGATCTTTCCACCTCATTATCCGTTGGGCGGGACATTATTTTCATCTTGTCCAGACTTGTTGGGACAATTTTCTTGTAAGTGGTCAAACTTTCCACAAATAAATTAACCTCCTTTTGGCACCTTGCGCCCTACCCTCAGTTTGAATTGCTTCTTCTTGAGACTGAAGATTGGCCTGACTCTTGCTATGGTGGAGAACATGTGCATCTTCCTCCTGCCCTTCAACTTCCTCCACTTCGAAGATGTCAATTTTCTTCTTCCTTTTGATCACCTACTCGATGGCCAAGACGAAGGGCAATTCAATAATCTTCTTGATGGACTCGTTCACATGTACAACTATGACTGTCATGTAAAAGGTAGACGAAAGACTATTCAACAACAAGGTCATTTGTAGCGGCTCTAGTAGTGTGCGCCTTATAGCTTCTAGGTCCTTTGCCATTACAATAATCTTCTTACATGATCTGACACATTTTCGTCCGTCCTTATTTTACATGTAGTGTATCTATGCAACAATGACTAGACATTCATGTTTCTTTTGGACGCATATTTTTCTAAGAGCTTGTCAAAGCTCACAAACATTATCATAGGTCTCAAATACCCTACTCAAGTTACCCTCCATATATATCAATACGAAGGTTCTTGTCTTCTCTTCATTAGCCTTTCTTTGCTCAATGACTGCTCCATGAGCAGCCTGCTATGCTTCTTCTACAAGCTCTCGTGGGGCATCGTCTTGGAGACTGTCATGAACTAAGTCATATATAATTTTACGACTCCAAATGTCTTAGTTGGTACTGTTAAAATGACCGAATTTGACTAGTTCAGCGGCCATAAATTTTGATATATTTTATAAAATAAATTTAACTTAAGTCAGAAAAGTATCTCCAATATATTTCAAAGAAAATATAAAAATTTCCAAGAAACACTTGCAATTTGAATTCAAAATAATTTTTTTGTCCAAAGAAAAACATTTTTAACAAAAGTATTTGTCCAAAAGTACAAAGAAAAAAAATTTGTACTAGAAATTGATTTGTCTATAAAAAATTAACAAATAACGTTTCCATAAAAAAACTAAAAAATTAATATCTCTGAATTTAAATATCTGTGAAAAAATAATTTGGCCCAAAACAAATTTAAATGAGGACGAAATTTTTATTATTTAAAATTTGTACGTTATACCTGAAAAAATGTGTAAATATTTCTTCCAAAAATATTTCCTTAAAGAATTTATGAGAAGATTAAAAAAATATTTATGTCGTATGAGTATCAAAATTTTGCTATATCGAAGTGTTAAAATAACTTTATATTGAAAAATATGATTAATCTGAAAAAAATAATTGTTACTAAAGAATAAATTTTCGGCCATATATATATATANTACTATATATATATATATATATATATATATAATTTTTAAAAAATATCTTGGAGACAACTAATATAACTTAATTCCAAAAAAATACATTCGGAATTAATAACATCAACAATATCATAAAGAAATAGAATTATTTTGGTAATAATAAATGCAGAGAAATAACAATAATTTCTGAAAATTAATTCTATAGGTAATTTGAAAACAGATAAAACATAAAAAAATCTTTTCTCGTCGGCTTCTCTAATAAAAAACATAAGTGGGCTTGCACAAATAGATGAATAAATAAACGACCATGATTAAAATAATATATTTAATATGTATGCTATTGTTCATATTTTATGACCTAGTTTGGCAAGTAGAACCGGAGATTCTCCGAGTTTCGATGAGTAGTTTGATTTGATAGATTAATTTTAATTGTGTTTGGATGAACTAAAAATCTAATTATTATAGATAAGTTTTAAAAGTGTTTAAATAAAAAGTGAGAATAAAAAATATAGAATATATATTTAATAGTAATAAATTTAATTTGAATTTAAAAATTATAATAAGTAATATAAAATTAATATTTTCATAAAAATAAGTTTTATAAAATATATCGGCTAAAACTATTAAAAAAATAATTATTATAAAATTAAAGTCACAAAATATTGTTCTAAAAATAATACTTTTATATTTTTTGTTTAAATAATTATTAACTATAATAATAAATAATTTGTACTATAAATTAGTTATAAGGTAATAAATTATTTCTTAAAAAATAAGCTTAAGTAATATAAAATTATTCTTGTGAATAATACAATTAAATAATTTACGAAATTTATTATAATCTCACATTAAATTAATAAAATATTAACATAAAAATAACTATATTATTTAAGTTAGCATAAATCTAAATTATCTTTTAAAAAATATAATAATAAATAATCTATATTATAAATTAAATACAAGATATAATATTTTCTTACAATATAAGTTTAAATTATGAATAATGTAAATACAATTAATTTATAAAATATATGTTAAAAATATAATGAAATAATTCTATATTGTATTATTAAGTTAATATAAAATTAAAATATATGATTTAAAAGTAGAATTTTCAATAAAGAAAAAAATTAAAACAAAATTAAAAAAGGAGGCAACATTAGATGTTGCCAAAAAGGCAGCATTTAATGTTGCCATTTGTTGTATAACCTCTAGTTCTTGCTGTTAGTAGAAACCGAAGGCTGGAACCTCAGGTCACGTGACCTTGAGGTTCTAGCATTTGGTTCTGTGTCTGATTCTTCAAAACGTCACATCGTTTGGAGAACCAGACGGAACCAGAGTCAGAACCGAGTTTCCGTTTCCAAACTAAGCCTATAGGAATTACAAAGGTCCAATCTAATCTATCATGCATCAAACAATCTAGATAAAAATGAATTATAACAGTTTAGATCTAAGTATATATAGATCTAAGGTCAAGATTACAACAAAAAAATCTAATCAAGCTACGACTACGATAAAATCAGTTAAATAAAACCTACAGCCTATATTCAAATAGGATTATAATGGTCAAGACTTAAACTGACATGCATCAAACGGTCTAAGATTAATTAAAATGTAAGATCTACGACTAAGATTTAATCTAGATATTAATAGTTCTACGGGCATGATTTAATATGACAGATTTAATCATACGGTCGCGATCAAATGAAAGATCAATTTCTAGGATCTAATAGAGGAGAAGAAATGGACGATCATGATTAATATCGAGTGAGTTCCGCTGTTCATCTTCCTCGTGCATACCGTTCACTTGAGAAAACACGGGAGGTCATTGATGGAGCTTCGACGATCATCCGGCGAGTTCGAAGATGCGGAGAACGATAGTGGATGCGTGCGAAGACCCTTGAACCATCAATTCCATTCGGCAAATTTTGGATTCGCCTCGGCGGCGGCGATGGCCGATTACTAGGACAACACGACGCCATTGAAATTGACAATGAATTGGAGTCGTAGACGATTAGAAGAGCTTGGCATTGACACTAGTATGCTCCTTGCAGGCGTCTAGTACTATATTGGTTGTTTCGTCTGATAACTGCGCGTGAGTCGTTAGCCCGTGATCATCGCCTCCCGTCCAGTATCGCAAGCTTGTGGGCGTCGTGTTGTTAATGGCCGTTGCGTATGGATCAGGAGCGCGATCATCAGGGTCGCCTAAGCTGGCATGTGCATGGCTCAACGTTCGGGTGTGTGACCACGATGGTCACTATAAGAGTCACAATCTAAATTTGATACTTTGCAAAGGAAAAAAGACTCTATTTTCGTTGCGATTTTCATTGCAATGAGCGATTTTATGATATTTGGGTTCGGATGCAAATTTCTTCTCAAATAATTGCCTATTTTATATGATTTTGGTGCAAAAATTTCCTCCAAAAATTTACCCTTTTTTTAGCGTGGATTGACATCGAATTTAACTTAATATGTTCTTAGTGCATATCCAACTTAAAATGGATCACATTCCATAATATATATACGCTTGGGGATACATCACATTTCTGACAAGGATATGTATGCTAGGACAGTTCTGCATAATACGCATGCAGTTAAACAGAATACTAAAAAAAATTGAGATATTTAGCACTACAAACAAGCCATGTATAAATGTTCGGGGACCCCACCACTTTTTTTTCTGTTTCCCTTATTATTATCATTATATATATATGTATATATAAACAAATATATTTTAAATATTTATAGAACTGATCCTCCTAAATTAAATTCTAAATAATATAATAAAAAAACATTTGTTTTTATCATATACATTTACCATTAAAGTTTCTGTTTAATTATCCAAATAACATATTCCATTAACATATTTTATGAATTAATAAAAAAGAATAAATATACTCCCAAAAAATTATGGTTTTAAAAAAATGCTAAAAAATCATTATAAAACTAAAATCATAAATACAAATAAATATTTTTTTATAAAAAAAAGTTATAAATATACTTCAGAAAAAAAAATTTCTTCGGCTCCTACTCCATCCCTGACTATAAAGCAATTTCACTAAAATGACTAATAGTTTTGTTTTGCACTTGCATATTTCTTTTTCGCAAATGAAAATATTGAAACTCCTTAATTAATAGCTACCCAATTTGATCTAAATTTGATTTACATGTCTTGTGATTATTTTATTTTTACCTTTTTCTTATGATTTTGTTTTCGTCAATAATCTTTTTGACGAACTATCTTATTTTTATGTTATATACAATTTATTTTATACATAGGAGATGGACAAATTATTATTATTTTTTAAAAAGAATAGACTCTCTGTCAGCTTGGGATTCCTAATAACTTTTACGGAAGTTATTATTATTATTATTATTATTATTATTATTATTATTATTATTATTATTAGTATTATTATTATTATTATTATTATTATTATTATTATTATTATTATTATATATGAGGTTGAAGGAATATTTTATAATAAATATTTCATGTTTTCATTTTGTAGTTTCATTTGTTAAACTTATTATCATTTTCAAACTTTTTTAAAATATATAAATATTTGTTTACTTTGTTATTTATATATTGTGTTTTTCTAAAGAAAAAAAACTTTATATGATAAGAGTGGCATACATTGACGGTAAAGCATGACGTAGCACAAGACTGCGTGCTTTGAAGGGCCCAACAACGCTAAGAAAAAAACATTTTTTTTTATGTTTTAAATCCTAAAGACTACATATCTTAACTATAAATTATATTTTCAAGTTTGTCATAATCTCTTTTATTAAAACAGAAAACTTAAATATTTTTTTCATTTATGTTTTCTATCCATTTTTTAAATACTTGTAAAATATTTTCTAAATTTTAGAAAAAATAAGTGAAAAAGGAAACAGACAAGTTAAAGACCTTTCATATTTTATTTTATTTTTGTTATTAACCTAATTAACTAGTATTTTTATTTTAGCAAAATCAAAGTCTTATTAATCCATTTAAAAGCTATTTTTTTCTGTACTGCTACCGGAATTAATGTCTCGATTTTCCGTGAGTAATTGGTGTCTCAAATTCATTAAATCAGTAATAAAATAACATCTATAAGATGATACTATACACTGTTCGAGCAGTAGTAGAATACTTGTGCCACAAAGTGCATTACGATAAAGTTCTTGCCTTATAATCCAACCCAGAAAGCTAATAACTTTTTTCTAGCTTAATAACAAATTAATCATATAACTCTACAATCCAAACAATCGAAGTCCAAAAACATTACATATATATAATCAAAATCTTATAAAAGCAAACAAAATATTTAGGATTAATCTCCAACTTTATTATGTATATGGCTGGGATAACCTTACAAATAAAAGAATAATAAATAAAGCCTTTGACAGCTGCTAGTTAGTTCCCATGTACATGTATACGATCAATTGAATCATTAACAAATTAGTGAATTACATATATCTAACTATCTTAGTTGCTTCAGCTGGTTAAGAGTTGAACCCTCAAATTCCATTGGACGGTTGAGGATTTACGCCAAAAAAAAAATTAAAATAGCTTGATAGTGTGTTTAAAGCCGTTCGATTAAGGACAACACGCCGGCTTGTAGTTGGGGTTGTTGGTGTCGCATGAAGGGTTTGGAGGGCACACCACACCTTGCGGCAGAGACTGCAAGAAGAGGTCGATG
Organism: Pontederia paniculata; assembly: GCA_001647135.1. Taxonomy (NCBI): domain Eukaryota; kingdom Viridiplantae; phylum Streptophyta; class Magnoliopsida; order Commelinales; family Pontederiaceae; genus Pontederia; species Pontederia paniculata. The sequence goes on along the minus strand of LTAE01000957.1, from coordinate 27,535 downwards.
CCGCCATTCTCTCGCCACGACTCGCCGTTCATCGGCCTCGCCGCCATGACAGGTCGTTGCAAGAACGAAATCTGCAGTAGGATCAGAAGGAGCAGGACATGCTTTGCTCGCATGGACTCCATGGATGGATAGGTTTAGATCGATCAGGTCTCAGGTGCGTGTATATTAATGAGCTCTACAAGGCAAGAGAAGGTAATGCGAGAAGGGATAGGGTTAATTGAGATATGAATATAAGCATGCATGCATATGTATGTATGATTCTTAGACACCTTGTTGGAATTTGTTTCAAACTTTGAAGTCATAGGTCATAGTAAGACCTAAAGATCCATGTCTGTATGCTTCTTGCAGCATGTTTACGACTCTTTGTTCCAAACTTGGTTGTTGTTAGTAATAAAAGAAAAATTCTTTTCCAATGTTTATGGTTCTTGCTTTCGGATCAAACTTTTGTTCTGAATGATTAATAGTTTTATCTTTTATCTAATTCGCTAATACATATAAATACAATCAGTAGATGAAATATATATATATATATATAATATAATTTGCTGCAGGTTTTGAATATTAATTTACAGGTAAGTAATTCGATTCACTAATCGATCGAGCTATGACTATATATACACAAGATTGAACGAAAATGTTTATTGGGTTAATTTGCTGACTAATCGACGAATACTTATTTGCACGAAAATGTTGAATGGGTCAAAAGTCTTCATCTTGAGTGATCCGTGTTTAATGTATCATTGAAGACCAAAATATTATATACACAAGCTTTTGACATTTTCTATTTCATAATGGAGTTTGACTGGATATGCTACGAGTTTAGATTTTTTTTTTGGGCCGATAACGGGGCCGAAGCCCGAAGTTGAGATTAGAATATTAATGTATAATTTATTTGGTTGACTTAATTTTCCTATTTTTTTAAAATTTCTATTTAAAAATTAAATTTTCTATTTTCTTTTAAAATTTTATATTTCCAGTTGTTGTAAAAGTTTTAAAATTATGATGTTGAATCCCTAAACTTCTAAGGAAATCATGCCCTTCTGAAGTTCTCACAGGTGATCCTTATTTGTGCCACATCAGGGGCTGCTTTTCACCACTCGTCTCGTGGTAATAATAATAATGAATTTAGGGGATCTATTTTGACTCTATGGGTTCGAAAGAATTCTAACTGAAGTTCTGTGTGAATAAATTTTGTTACTAAAAATAATTATTGTGTCTATAATTAAGTAGAGTTCGATTCCTATAATCATCATATTTGATTGAGTTTTATTTTTTTTACTTTTATCTTTAACATCGAATTAATCAGATATTAATTAATAATTATAGATGTTGATAGATTTGACATCAAAAAAAATTGCTCATGTTTTCCACTTTCACTTTTGTGTGTATATGTTCTTCTCTCGTATCATGTCCATAATAAATTAATTCATATTTTGTTACCGTCCATCACATATACATTATATATTATTTTTGAAATTGAGTAAAAAAATTGTTGGTACGTCAAAAAATAATAATACTTGTTATGTGTTGTGGCAGGCATGTAAAAGATAATAAATAAATAATTTAAATATGAGATTACAAAATCGAATTTAAAAATATTAAGAACTATTTTATTCTATAAATTGAAATGGTATATTTTAGTATCAAATTGTTAATATATATTACCTAATTTTGTGTCGATTGAGCAATTAAAGATACTAAAAGCATTCAAAATGCAATAACATATATGTATTATAATTTAAATTATGTAATTCTCCACCAGACTCCTCTGATATTTTATAACTAAAATCCCTTATTTTCTAATCTAAAAATCGATTTTTTTTTATGTTGTTCTCGAGTCAGTTTTATTTTTTTTAATGTTTTGATAACACCCCTTTATATAATCAAGTTTAACATTTATCTTCTTTATATTTCCTTTTATTATTGTTCTTTTCTCTCCCCAAAACCATTTTCTCTCGTGTAAATTTTAGCAACCATTTGTAACTTCTTTTTCGACTGAGTTATTACAACATTAATTACAAATATAGTTACACTACGGAAAAAAAATCATATTTGATACGATTAAAATCTTCTCAAATATGTCTAAATTGCCTCAAATTCGATATTTGAAACAATCAAGCGGCCAAAACATGCGGCAACTTAAAATGTGGTTGCAGAGGGCATGAGGGGGTCCATCAGATCTCCCCAAATTTCAAAAAAAAAATATTTATAAATTCATATTTTCAAAAATACATATAATATAAGTGTACAAAGTAAGAATCACGCACATAATATTGGAATCATAAATAATTTATATCATAATTTTTATATAATTTTTTTATTAATTTGTCCTTCCCCTCCGTATCATCGTCCTCCTCGTCGTTCTCCTCCCCCTCCTCATCATTGTCATCATCCTCCTCCTCCTCGTCGTTTGCCCATTGCAATCATTGAAAGCATATTTACACAAGTTCTCAAGAAAAAAATATCAATTGATATAACTTTCAAGTTATACAAATCACTCATAATCCTCGTCGTTGTCCTCCTCCTCCTCCTCTCTCTCACTACAAGAAATAGTAATAAAATTAAATTATGCAATATTTAAAGTAAATGACAATTGATCATTCTTACCAAAGTATCGTCATCCTCCTCCCCCTCGAGCTCATTGGCTTGTTGACGATTTTATTTTCTCATAAACTACATCATCATTAATTTGAATTATTTTTTTATTACGCTGACTTCTCTCAAGTTTTTTCAATCTAAGTTGCATTTATTTTTTCAATTCCTCCTCTTGTTGCAATTAATGCTGATTTTCTCGTAATTGTTCTTGATTCTCTTGTAGTTGTTGCTGATTCACTTGTAATTAATGTTGAAGAGACTCTATCTTCTGTTGTAGGTGATAGTCCTAATTAATTCTGCGAGAGGATGAAAAATCAACATAACCAGTAGAAGATCCACAACCATAAACATGTCCCTTTGTTGATGTCAACATGCTCAACCTAAAAAACTCTATTACTCTTTGGAGTATCTCCATTTTGAGTACATTGAATCAAATATTTCGCTTATTTAAATTTGAACTCCTCCTGTAATACATAATTATTTTGAGAAAAAATTAAAACAACTTTATATAAAAGGTAAGAAATTTTAAAAAAATTCTAACACATGTTTTTTTTTGTAAATTCAGAACTCTATGTGTTGTCCTTATTCATATGGGCCATCAAAAATATCTACTCCTCATTAGGTTGTCTACCCATTTCCTTCTCCTGAAAAAAAAATATGAATAAAGTAAATGCTATAACAAACTCAAAAGTCTATCAATTTTTTTAAAAAATAAATTTATCTTATCATCTTTCTTGCAGTAATGATTCTAGATATACAACAATCATAGTTCAAACAAGCACTTTAATCGGATTCTCGATTTCTTTATATTATTTCACATTTTGCCTTATAGCTTTTCATAAACCATTTGGCACACAATTCGACCCACACTTGTTCATCGATCCAAGTAGGCTTTTCTTCATCTTTTTGGGACGTGGTAAAGAGTGTTGATAATCGGTGTCCCAATAAGCGTACTCCTGAAATCATATTAAAAAATATTAAAATTAAATAAAAAAATCACATTATGACAAAAAACTAACGCAAACCTAAAACTCTCGAAACATCATCTGTTTCACTGCTTCTAGAACTTTTTTCCAAGTTAACCAACTATGATCATATTTGTATGGATAACTTTAGTGAAAGCAATGAACATTCGTTTAGATGGTATAAACCTACAAATTGAAGAGTTAAACGGTGATAAATCTATATATGATGTGTAAATTTAAAAAGAGATCAAATATTTACCTTTTATGTCCATCCAGTTCCAAATATATTTTAATTGACACGTATGATGCATGAACATCTTGTGCCGACTCTGGAATTTGTGTTTCATCATCTGCAATTGACGAGGATGGTAGATTTGCAATAAAAGTTGATGGTGCAAGAGACGATGATGCTGCTATAGATGGATATGACTCTTTAATGTAATCCTTTATTTTACCTATGATATACATAACCGTGTTAAATATTTTATCAAACACATTTTTTTCAATGTCCATAATATTCAAACTATGACGACAAATTATCTTTTCAATATGACAATTTTCAAAATATACTTTTCTTAGTCTAATTATGAGTAACGTCATAACCTTGATATTTTACTGAGGGTTTTCATGAACTTTACAAAGATAACTGACAACATCACTGATCGCATATCCACTCAATCTTCGTATCAGTCAATTTTAAACAATCTTATTTTTTTCTAAAGGCATTCTTATTCCTCTGAAATGGGTGATCAATCGATAGAAAATTGACGATAACAATCAAACCACGATTTTTACCTTCATTCTTTAAAGTGAATGCTTTTTGTTTGGAACTTCATTATTACATTTATTTATGATATTGGATGATTTATATCTTTCAACATCACAAAACTTGCACTCTCTCAAATCATTATCATGATCATAATATAACATGAATCCATTGAGAAACAATCTTCATTGATTGAATGCCAAATTTAGAAATAAGTCTTCTTGTTTGATAATAATTTGATAGAATTCGTGCATCACTTGATGTCACATCTTTCAGTATTTGCATAAATGCATCAAAACATGCATGTGATATATTATGATCTGATTTGAGACTTAACATTCTCACAACTAATGATAATTCAGAATGAGTTTTATAACCTAACCACAAAGGTTTAGTTGAAACATTTAACTCATAAAACTCTTTTGCTTCATAATGAGGTGTCTATTTTTGACAGTCACTATAATTTCTAACATCATCATATTTTATTGTAGCAACATCGTGAACTAAATTTTGATATCTATGAACACATCGTCTTCTTTAAAAAATATGACCATCATTATTATTGTCGACAATTGGTTCTTCTTCTACAAATTCAGTCCAACACTAATTATTTGGTTTAAAACCTTTTTTATGCAAATGGAGTTTAACAATTTCGATCATCTGAAATTTATTGCTATAATATTTTAGACATGAGCATCTAATTGTTCCTTCAAGTAAGTACTAAGATGATTGACAAGCAAAGTTAATAAAATATTCAATATCATCTAGAAATTCTACAGTAAGTCCTCTATGATCAGAATTAGTCCTATATTACATCCAACGATGATTTTCAGGAAGAAACATTTTTGCAGTATATTTAATATATAAATTTAAACAATGAACTTTCACGATGAAGATAATGCAATATATTAATTTTTTATTGATATAATAATTAAGAAACTAAATATTAAATAGGTAAAAGTGTAAAATTTGTATATCGTACTCTTTGAATGATATCAAATATGGTAGATCCGCAAAAAATACTGAAAATATTGGAATATAAAATTAAAACATCATTAAACAAAATTTTTTGAAGCAACTAGTAAACAAAACAATTTTAAAAAAATCACATGGCAGGTGGCGCGGCTACTCCCATGCCTACCCTGCTGCCAGGCGGCGTTAGTAGCAGCGCTAGCACGTCTTGCTGCTGGCAAGAACAGCAAGGCGCGACGCCCTGCTGCCACGTGCGGGCAACAATGGGTCGATTAGCCGATCCAGCACCATTCCAGCATATCTAGGCTGGATCGACGTCGAAGAAGGAGAAAGGTAAAAAAAGGAAAGAGAAAAACTTGGAAAAGAAAAATTTTTGAAAGAGAAAATGAGTGAAGATCTTGCCTTAAGGCCTTGTTTGGATTGAGGTATTAGGAGGCATAAGGTGGAAGATGGATGAGTGGTGTTAGATAAATCATATTTGGGTAAAAAAAATTATAAGTCATATGGGGTTTGGAGGGGTGAGTCACACCTCCAAACCCCAAATATTTCATTCCACCAAATTGGTGGAATTAGGGGAATGAAATTTTTTAGGCAAAACTATCCTTTTAAATAACTTTCTAAAATTATACTATAGTTCATTTAAAATGATATTCTTCTTTATATTATTTTGTTTTATGATAGAAAACTATTTGACTTGAGTTTATTTGTTGGTTTTATTTTTTTTATCTTATTTTATAATTATTTAGTACTTACATTTGTTAACTTTTATTCATTCACATTTATTTTTCCTCGGACTAATTTTTTATCATATTGAATGTCATCATAATATTTTTTTTCAAATTAAATATTTTTTATTAAATTTTAGATAAACAATTATTTTATGATCATTTTTACTTTAGCATCTTAAAGTATTGTCATTTGAACAATATTTTTATTTATGTAATGATAATAATATTTTTTTATTTTTTATATTTATCTATCATCTTCGATCTTTTTTAACTTTATTTCAAAAAAAATAAAAA
>LTAE01000957.1:0-20217 GCA_001647135.1 Pontederia paniculata | reverse complement strand
TATATATATATATATATATATATATGTATATTGTTTCGGTTAAAGATTGTGTATTACATTTTTTATGTAGTGCTTGTAGTGCGCGAAAAAGTAATGATATTTACCATTCAAAAAAAATATTCACAATAACAGGAAAGTATCAATATTTTTATATATAAGTGCACTACAAATTTTATTTTTACATAATTGATATTTTAAATAATTTATATATGCCAGAAGATATTAAAAAAATATAAAATAAGATATTTTCATAAGGAAACTTCACGATATCTAAAACTAAAATGTATATCTTTTGACAGATCATGCAGATTGAAAGGGTATATTTCATGAGATGAGAAGAACAAAAGGTCATACCAACATAAAAAATGAGATATACAAATAACATTTCGATATCACTTTTATTCTACCGATTATTACAAAAACTACATAAAGCCTTTGTTTAAATGACATTATAAAATTAAATTGCACAATTGAATAATTGTGCAACTAAATGAGTGAAAGTTTGGTAATTAATACTGAGAAGCACATATTTTTATCACATATGTTTAACAAACCAGATCTATTCTATATGACGTTACTGATGTGATATTATCACATATTGAGATCCTTCCAAATCGCTCAATTTGTTAAAATATTATCGTCCCATTTATTTTTTAAACTTATCTTTTTACATCACATTTATTAATATTGGTTTAAATATTTTGTCTGATCAGTATAAGGTTGTGAATCAACCCACTGAATTCCATCACCGCATTTCTTTCCTTTACTGTTTATATTTTTTTGTTTTTTTAAAGAAAAAAAAGGTAAACATACAGTTAGACAAGCACACAATGGCCGTAAAGCAAGTCCATCTGAGCGTTTTGAAGGGCCCAACATCTTTAATTAAGAAAAAAAGTAACATTTATTTATGTTTTAATCCTAAAGACTATAACATCATTACTATAAATTATATTTTTCAAGGTTGTCATTATCTTTTTCATCAAAAGAAGAAAAGAACGCATTGTTTTTCATTTCTATCAATTTAAAAAAAATGTTTTTTCGTAAAATATTTTCTGAATTATAATAAAATATGTTATTATTTTCATTAATCTCAGAGAAAACAAAATATATTGAAAGAAAGAAGCAGGCCCTTGATATTCTTTATTATCAACCTTTGCACTGGTGAAGGAGATATTTCGTTATTCAGATATGAGACGAGGATGATCCATTTTCTCAAATTGATTATAATTTTTTGCCGTGTATTATCCAAATTTTGATTTCATTAGTCGAACCTATATCATAAGTAAAAAAAAAACAAATAAATACGACGCAATTAATTCCAGCAGTGTCGTTAGTTTCCTTTGTTTTTGTTTATCAAATAAATATAATCAACGTCTTAGAAAAATCAAACAAAATATTTGTAAACCTCCAACTTCTGATGATGTATATGGCTGGACTATCCATACAAATAAATTACAAGAATAATAAATAAAACCTGCAACAACAGCTAGTGAGCTCCCATGTACATGTATATGATCAATTGAACATAAACAAATTACATAAGTCAAATTAGCTTAATTTTTTTTTTCAACTGGTTAAGAGTTGAACCCTCGGACCCCATCGGATGGTGAAGGGTTTATATATAACGAAAAAATATCAAATTAGCTTGATAGGGTGTTTATAGCCGTTCGATTAAGAACAGCACCCCGGCTTGTAGTTGGGGTTGTGGGTGTCGCATGAAGGGTGCGGAGGGCACACCGGCGTAAACTTCGGCAGAGACTGCGCAAAGAGGTCTATGCCGCCGTTCTCTCGCCACGATTCGCCGTTCATCGGCCTAGCCGCCATTAGCGGCTGGGTCAAGCACGAAAACTGCAGCAGGATCAGAAGGAGCACGAAATGCTTTGCTTGCATGGACGCCATGGACGACGAGTACACTACGTACCGAAAGCTATCTGGAGGGCGAGATAAAGATGAACTGAAATGAGATGCTTAAAGAGCTCTTTGAGGCAATGCGATAAGAGATTGAGCTAACTGCCTGAGATATAATGCATATGCATGCATATATATATATGGTCTTAGACACCTTATAAGTGCAAGGGTTTGAATAACTAAAGTTCCATGTCTACATACTTCTTGCAGTTGTTTAGAGACTCAGTAAACGCGGCTGTTGTGTGCTCAATGTTTAGGGTGCATGCATGCTTTTGGATCAAACTTTTCTGAATGCTAATATTTCTTAATTAATTAACTAATGCATATAAATACAATTATTGCATTGCATATATGCTTTATATTCTGAATAACTTGCACGTAATTAATACGATTATTCACTAATCAAAGCTACGACTATATAACCAGTTCGAGTAAAGAATTAACTTTTGAACGCGCGTCCGGCTCCAATATGTGGCATTCAAGTAAGTAACTTTGAAGTTTGAACTGGTCCAAAGTGTTGATCTTGACTGTGTCAATGTAAGCATTCCCAATGTATCGTTCAGAAGCAGTCCAAGGTACTATATACGTGCGATTTTTCATATTTCCATTTGCCGTAGATATTATTTGTTTTGAACATAAATAATCTCACATGATTTTCTAAAAATACATTTAAAATTAAAGACATGTTATATACATTATGTGAGGTTTGTTTAAATGTCATGTTATACTGTATAAGAAGCGTTCATAGTCATGGGTTGGCAGCGAAGGATCAAGGTGTCAGGGACAGATGAAATATCAAAGCGCGCATAGATTACTGAAATGAATTAATCAATAACATTAATATTGACCAAAGTCAGATGAATATTGTCTAAAAACAATAATAGTAATCACTCAAAGAAATATTTTTTGGCATGTGTATTGTAGTAGGACCTGCCGTGATTCCTATGTTCACGGCCATGACAAATAATACGAGGCGTGTTCGTGGACACGCCGCAATGGCGGAGGCGATCCCGGCGATTGCACTCCAGCTGTGTTCAACCGTCAACAATGGTGCGAGACTTAAACGCACGTGTGCATTCGTTTGAATCGTCTTCTCTCCAAAAATAGAATGGAGCGTAGTCGTGACTACGCGATCACACAATTGACGTGTGTAATAGTCGCTCGACAGGGATGAAGTGCAGTGTGCATACGACCGACATAAATAGATCATAGACCATATGTAATACCCGTAACATATAAAAGAAAAAAAGAAGAAGAAAGAAAAATAAAAGATTTAATTAAATGAATAATATTTTATTAGTTGGACTCCTAATAGAAATATGATAAATAAAGATTGGGTTAATTAAGAGATTAAAGATAGAGTTAGAGATAAGAGATGAGTTTGTGTGGGATTAGACTTGTGAAACCTATGTAAATACTCATAGAGAGAGGAAAGCCCTCATTATTTCTCCCCTCAAGATTGAAGCCACCGTAGAGAATTTTTTTCTCTCCCTTCTCTCTCCCCCAAAAGATGATTGGGTAAGAACTTTGTCTTTTTTCCTAGATTGTCTTTTGTCTCTAGCTCTTCTCTACCTCTCTCGCCCTAGGATGATGACAAAAATCTTAGGAGAACTTGAAGGAGATTACCAGTAGAACTTGGAGCAAGGAGAAGACAGAGAAATTTCTAAGACCCTACAAGATTCGATATGTAAACAGGCGGATCCCAATAGATAGGTTGTTATGATATTTAAATTGCATGCTAGGTTTCATGCTAGACATAATGATTACAATGTTTAATTAAGTTATTTGATCCCTGTTCAAATGCCTAGATGAATAAAATAATTATGCTAGGGTTCCTTTTAATAAGAATTGTTAAGAGTAGAATTTTAACCCTGGATTAATCCTAGAAATACTTAGAATTAATCCTGCAAAAATATAAGTTAATTCTGCAAAAATCTCTCTCTGCGACGTCACGGTCGTGAAATAGGGTTTCACGACCGTGACAGCAATAGCACGGCTCAGCGCTTCGCAATCGAGCGACGTCGTGTTCCGTCACGGGCCGTGATAGGTATATCACGGGCCGTGAAATGCCCAGGCACGGGCCGTGAAAACTTCACGGGCCGTGATCGGGAAGCACGTCGATGTCGCGCCCGTAATGCGACGAATTCTAGTTGCAGATGGATTTACGACGATGGACTTTATGGGCCGTGACGTTATGTTACTGGCCGTGAAAGAACAAGACGAAGTGACAACCGTGTTGAATATTTCGGGTCGTGATGGTCGACTCCCGTGAAGCTGCACTGAAGGATTGTGACGCCCGACGCTGTGATCTTACGGGTCGTGACCCTATGTTACGGGCCGTGAAGGATGAACGCAGGCAACAGATGCCGTGAACTCGACACAGCCACGAACACCACGGGCCGTGATGATTCATAATGGGCCGTGACGAAGAATGGTATGGACGGTATGAAGGCCGTAACGGTCGTGATATGATCATCACGGGCCGTGAAGCCTATTATCACGACCGTGATATGTATTTCACGGGCCGTGACAGAAGATGTTGATTTTCTATTAAAGCCTTCAATGATGAAAGATTTAAGTTGTTAAATATTGAAAAAATATTTTACTTTATATTATTGAAAAGATGTTTTACTTTATATCATGTCTTATGAACATTAAGGATTAATTATGTGCACAAGATAAAGGGTCACCATGCTTCATCTAAATAAATGAGGTCGCCATATATCGTTATGTTTTGGGAGCGCAGTGATGTTTAAGATAGGACGGGTAGGGCAACTGCCACCCAGTTCCTGTTGCTTGGCTTCTCCCCGCCCTGCAACGAAAGGATTTCTCGAGCATCCTATGTTGGTCATGGCTTGTGCACCCCCATTGACCTATGGCGAGACCTCCAAGACTCATGAGCAATTCAAAGTCACCAAAGCAACCCTCAAAGTCATTTCAAAGGCACTAATGGGATAAGTCAAAGATAACAAAGATAACAACTTGGTCTAAATATTGCATTGGCATATTGCATTAGAGGATTAGGATTATTGATGATGCTTATTGATTAATGATGATTGATGTTCAAATAAATATGATAAGATGAAGTATGATAAGTAAGATAAGTAAGATGATGTAGAGTGATTGATGTTTGGCCATAGCCATAGCTCACTCTTTATGTTAAGTATGCTCAGAGTGATTGATGTTTGACTATGAGTCATAGCTCACTCTTGATGCCAAGATGTTAAGATGTTAAGTTATGAAAGATGATGTAAGTTAAGGATGATACATGAAAATATGATGATCAAGATGATGAAAGATATTAAGAAATGTAAAGAAGATAAAGAAAGAAATAATTGACTTTTTGATTTTATCATTAGCTTATTCCTAGTGCTTTTATTTATCATGTCATGCTTATCTATTGATTGCCTTACATACTGGGCTTCATAGCTCATGAATACTTCTTTTCCCTGTGTTGGATCCTGCAGGTGAGTAGTCTGTAGTATAGGATGCTGGTGGTGCATGCGGCGACTGATGCTCGTGGTGGCTAAATTTGCACATGTCTAGTGATCCTTTTCGTGTCTCTTTCTTTAGTCTTTTTATTGAGTTGTTCTAATTAGACTTTTGAGACTATTTAATTGATGTAAGACTTTCGCATATTTTTTTTTATATTATAGAAAGAGTTTTGGATAATTAAAGTTTTAAGTTTCTTCCGCATTTGTTGACCAAGTCTTATTAGTCAACCTTTAAGTTAAGATTATGTATAATGTGTAGCGACCCGAGAGGACATTCTGCCACGTGGCGGGGTGATCTTTTGAGGGCGTTACACCATATTTTCTCTAACCAAACAATAATAATAAAAGTCATCATAAATTCAAAAAGAGGGACCATAAGATTCTTAAATTTGATGGTTAATGGTACGTCAAAGACCTCTCGACGGCCCACTTCAAAAAAAAAGTCCACACGGTTGGTTCATGTCAAACATTGACTGACATCGAATTTAAACTTAGAAATAAATTTCAACGTTGTCGACATATTATATCCATCGATAATTTTGTAACAAAAATATTAACCTTTATTACATAGGATAAGGGCACATTAATATTCTGAAGTTTTTTAAAACTATGCTAGCTTTGGTTTGTCAAATTCTTCACTCTTGATCTGCACAGTGAGATTTTTTTTTCAAATTCTTCACATGAATTCGAAAGAACAATTTTGATTTTTTTTACATAATTTGCTAGGTGGGGGATACATAATCTTTTTTCTATTCTTATTTCAATCTACCACAAGAAATAATTTACGAGATAAAATATTAAGTAACCATCGAAAGTGAAAATCGAAATTGCATAAGTAAAAGGTGTTGAGTTTGATTTTCATCTACTGTGATTATTCTTTTTCTTTTTTGCTGCATAATAATTTTATCTGTCAACATTTTCATATGTACGGGAATTACACCGTCGTGGTTTCATGATAACATTTTATTGACCCTATATTATTATTATTATTATTATTATTATTATTATTATTATTATTATTATTATTATTATTATTATTATTATTATTATTATTATTATTATTATTATATTGTCATTGTTGTTAGCGTCATTATTTTTCTAGAAATTTCAAAGTTATATTTAAAGTAACTTTTTATATATGTAATTAAAGAAATTTAATAACGGAAAATAAATTTGTACTAGAGATAAATGATCACTATTATTCATGTGTTCTTTACAACGCATATGAAGAGTATTTTGCGTAAACAACATATAGGCTGATGTGTTACATTTAGCTTGCACACCGGACTTCTTACCCTTAACCATTCCATATATAGAAATGCAATTAAAAAAAATATCTTGATTGATCAGTTTCTACGTGAATAACTAACAATGGACAATACAGAGTTTGTACTTCATTTTCTATCTCTACGAGCCAGCAAAAGACATGCAGGGGTTTGACCTGCAAGAAGATATCACAATATTGAATTTGGAAAGTGTCAACAGACAATATACGCTTTAATCCTATCATTCTTGATATTAGATCTTAACACATAAAACTATAATGCGCTAAAAATCACGACAAATACATAACAGTGCTAGATCACAATATTGAATTTGGAAAGTGCCAACAGACAATACGCTCTAATGTCCTATCATTCTTGATATTAGATCTTAACACAGAAAACTATAATGCGTTAAAAATCACGACAAATACATAACAGTACTAGATCAATTTGGACATGACTAGTACAAACTACCATTCAAACCCTACTTATAATTTCTTGGACACTAAATTTAGGTTCTGTGACAATAGTTTGCCTACGTACAAACCCTAGCTACTTATTTCTTCCCGTTTTGTAACTTCACCCAGGATTTGAAACGATTGAACCAAGCAGTCGCTGACAATTGTTGACACTAGGGTTTGGGACAACAGTTTGGAATGTTAATCGACCCGGTGGTGTTACACGAAGGCCCCGAACACGCATGGAGATTCTGCAAGACCAGGCCACCGGCCATCGGCCGTGCCACGGTCATCAGATCAGGCAGCAGCAGCAGGCACGTCGACACAAGCAGCACAACAAGAAGCACCTGCTTCTTGTATATATTATAATTTGCTCAAGCTCCTTATCTACGTACGTACTAATTCTCTCGCCAACAAGGGACTAATGATTCAGATGCTAATTTGAGCTCTCTACGATGGTGTAACAAGAGAGGATACACATTATCTACATATAGCACACACGTAATCGGAACAATTAATAAAATATATGTGAATTCATGAAAGGTTCCTACTTCCTAGACCTTACAACAAGGGTTGGTTTGAGTTGAAGTCATAGTAATTTTACCGATGCTCCATATCTGCAAACAGATGTTTAATACTCGTTCAAATCGCGGTTGTTGTTAATATAAGAGAAAAAAAATATATTCCTAACGTTTTGGGTGCATGATTTCGAATAAAAATTAATTTTCCAAATAAATAATAGCATTAAATTAATTGATTAATAATCTTAACATATATATATATATATATATATGTATATATATATTATACAATTTAATTATTTAGCTACAAGTTAACTACTATATAGTATTACATATATGCGGTATTCTCTGAATAATTTGCACATAATTAATACGATTCACTAATCAAGCTACCACTATATATGTAACCAGTTCGTAAATAATATAACTTTTGAACGCCTCCAAAGTCTTCATCTTTGGCTGTCATTCCTGATGCGTGTCCAAGGTATCACTTAGAAGATGTGTGAAGGTAAACTGGACAATAAGAAAAAAAAATAGGAGTGACCGTCACTACAAGAAAATAATGAATTTATGATGAAATTTTCGATCATAAATATAAATTTACGGTGGAATTTATGACGAACTTAGGGTGCCTGAAAAATGCTCATTGGACGTCAGATCATGACGAAATAATGCCTGCCTCATACTATGATAGAAAAAAATATCACTTTGAGACGAACATAAAATTCGTCTTAATATGAGATAGAATCGTCTCAATTTTGGATGGGCACCGGGTTCCTCATCAGTCATAAATTTATAAATAAATAAAAATAACAATAAATTAGAAATTTATAAATGTATTTTATAAATCAATATCTTCATATGTATCTACATTAGCAAAAACTTGCTTATTCGTCATTTATTGTATCATTTTTATTTTTTTATTTTTTTGCGCTTCTTGAGTTTGTTCCAACTGCACTTCCAACCATTCTTAAATTTATTGTTGCATTTATCCTTACATATGTTGTTCCATTTATTGGCGTGTTTCTATAATTTGTTGTTGTTGTTGTTGTTGTTGTTGTTGTCATAAATTATCATTTCATTTAAGTTTTTGTCAACACGTCGTTGTAGCCCGACATAGACTTGTGTGTTGATCATAAGTCGAAAAAATTCATAGTCCAAATAATACGCACATTTTTTATTCGTGTCGATATATTTTCTCCAAGGTTCTCTGGTTGACTTTAGCATACCTTCCTTGCGTGTAGTTTGAGTGACATATTTCGTTTGTTTAATTTTAAACATTTCCTGAAATATTTAAAGATGAAAATAATTAGCTAAAACAAAATATTTAACATAAATTGCAAATTCCGAAATCCAATCGTAATCTATTTTGTGATGGGTTCTAAAAAAAACTTCAACTTCTGTCGATTTTTTCACTGAGCTTCAATAGTGATAGTTCTAGATACACAACTACCAATATATACACATGCACCCTCATCAGATGCGTGATTAGCCTTCACTTTTTCACATTTTATTTTTGTATGTCTTAGTGGACCATTTAGAAAGCAACTCGATACATATAGTCTTGCTAATTCAATTAAGCATAATTTGTAATATCTGTGCATCTACCAAAAGACGACAATCTTTTTGAACGCCGAGTGCTGAATGCTTTCCACATAACTTCATTGTACTCGTCATTCCATCAAACATTAGCCTTAAAGAATTGATCAGTTAGAATATAAAATTTTATTATTCAATTACATCAATTTATAAAACAAACATGAAATTATTTAAACAAAATTTGTCTTGTAGCAGTAGGTATTTCTTTCTAAGAAACCAAGATCGATCATATCTTTTTCGACTTACTTTAGTAAAAGTAGCATCGATAGGTTTGGAAGACACAAACCTACACATTAAAAAATTAAATTGATGTGGAAAAAATTTATATCAACGAATGTTTAAGTTACTCTGAATATTCATTGAGTTGCAAATATGCTTTAATTGGTAACTCGATGTGCTAACATCTCAAACATAATTAATTGGTAGTTATGTTGGTGCATCAACAATATCAAGTGACGAAGTGGTTTCCAATTACTCATCTTCATAGTGACTGATGAACGTCTTTCTAATATTTGGATACCTCGTGATGAATTTTTAACTTTTATTTTCAATATCATTAGTGGGATGACCAAATGATGCAGCACATTTCTCTTTAAGGCCTTTTTCGAAATGCTGAATACATTTGCAGAAAGAAACAATATGGAATTTAAATAATATATAATAGAAAGATTCATTTCTTAAATTAGTCAAGCATAACCTGAAAATAATAAGGAGAATGACATTGTGTTGCATCTTCATCTACAAATTGAGGAGAATGATATTTCTAATTGGGAACCAATTCCTAATGTTCGGAGGATCTTATAACCAATAAAAAATTATATTATAAGAAATAACAAAATGATTCTAAATTTGAATAACAAATAAAAATTCACAAGAATATAAAAATATCGAATAAAAAATAACTTCATGAACTTTGTCTAGCAAGGATGGATGGTCAAATAATTCATCAACTTCATGAAGATGCATTAGTAACTAACACAAATACAATTTGCTTTTGTTCTCTCGTACAAAAAAGATAATAATAGAATCTTCAAAAAGTAGTTAGTGGAAAATATATTTTTATTCTAGTAATTTAAATATTCTACATTTATATCTATAAATATATGAAGGACGTTGCATTGTCTCATTATAATCTACTTTAAGAAGCAAGAGAGCAAGAAGGCCTTATAATAAAGTGTAAAAATTAAAATTAATTATAAATTGGAATGTGTAATTTGCATAGTTTTTAATGCATTATTTCAATCAGCGCCCTTATAGAGATGGAAGAGAGCATATAGGGCTGCAAACATAATCCTCAAAAAAAGATTAAAACGATAAATATGTGATAATAAATTTATATTAGCATCTGACGTAGATTTTATAAGGATTAAAGTGTATATATATATATTATGACATAAAGAATAGAATAATGACTAAAAAAATGATGTTATGCAATTTTCAAAGATGATTTATCTTAATATATTTTATAAAAGTTTTCTCAATATATTTGATCAACTTAAAGATGATTTATTTGCTCAATATATTATAAATTATCTTATTTTATTTTTGAAAATTTCTTATATAACACACGCGCGTACACACACACATACACACACACACACACACACACACATATATATATATATATATATATTTATATATTGAGAAATTAAAGATGGCAAAAGCCATAGCTAAAATTTTTTTGGGATGCTATAAATATTATATAGTTTTTATAGGCATTGTAACAATAAGATAAATAGGTGTGTATATATACTTTCTTTTATGGCACATTTGAAATTAGTGGTAAAAATAAGCGAAGAATGGTTATAGAAGAAGAATGTCATAGCACATGCCATAATGTCATGCTTCAAATGTTAAAAAAATATATTTTAAAAGTTTAAAATTTTCTTTTATAATAACAATATTTCATTATAGAAAACAAAGGCAAAATCATGCGCGCGCGCATGCACACACTAGCAAGTGACATGAAGGTTTTCAAGTTATTTAATATGTTATACCTATTATATAAATTTATAAATAATGCAATAAAAAGATAAATAAATATATTTATTTTTTTAGTCCCACATTTAAGTTTACAATTTAAGAAATAGAAACTAAACTATAAACAGTGGATATGAACTCATGTTGCCATAATATGAACTCATTTTATATTTGAATTCAACAAATATATATGATATCTTCAAAAATTAATTAGTGAATAATATATAATTTACTTGATTATTTTAAATATTTTACGCATATACTTATAAATAGATGGATGTGCAAGCCTTGGAATGCACAATTTGCACCATTTCAAGAGACTGTTGTTCTAAACAATAAATTTATAAATTTATTTTTAATAGATAGATGTGAAGTTTATAAGGAGAGAAACTAAAAGTAAATTAGGATGACAAAGTTATAAATATTATTAAAATTATAACTAAATTAAGTTAGATAATTTTACACATAAATCATAATTAATATAAAAATTAATAAAATATAACTGATAAAATACTTTTATTAAAATGAGATATTTTTGAGTAGTAATATCTCGCAGAACTAAAATATTATTCTCTTATTGTACCATGCATATATTATGTTAAAATATTATAAAATAAAATATTTAATAATCACGACGTTATGCATTAAAAATTATAGTTAGCTATAACAATTTATTTGTAATCAAACTTGTATCCATATAAAAGTTACCAAACCTAAAAGGAAAAAACTCTAGGTATTGTTATACTATATTATAAAAATTATTTAAATAATAATAAAAGCGTACTAATTTATATTGCTTATTTCTTCCTGCATTTGTAACTTATAATATGGAAAGAGAGGAGACTGACCATAGACAATGAATGACACAAAATAATAATTATTATGTTGCTAATTAAAAATTTAAATTATATTAAAATAAGGTAGCATGCAAAAAGAAGAAGTCAAGTGACATTTTACATATAAGATATTAGTAAAATATATGACAACAAAGTTTTAATTTATTTTAAAACTAACTACAAAATATATTTATTTGTGTATATCTTATGATATTTATTATAAAAATAATAATAATATATAGAATGTTCATATTATTTGTTATAGCAACAATAATAATTTTATTTTCTTATTACATAAGAGGTCGAAAAATTAATATATTAATGTTAAACAATACAAAAATATGTGTGTTAAGTACATTGCATAAAATATATTTTTTAATCTTCTAAACATTATTCATTTATTTTTTAAAAATTGTAGGACCAAAGTTTATAATTTTCAGTAAGATTTATTTTAAAAGGAAATACTTTTTTTTGTAAAAATTCATCACCCATCGCACGAGCATCATGTCAGTAGTTATAAATATCACAGTGGCTAGGGTGAAGTTGATTACCTTGGGTCATCAGATATTTTGTAGTATTTTTTTTGGGGTGATTTTTTAGGCCAAATTTTATTACATTTATATTTATGATAATGTTAAATAACATTTTACGCTATATGATTAACAAGAATAGCGCCATCATTTATATCTTATATATATAATTTTGGTAATATTTTTTTTATATAATTGATGTTTTAAATGGGTAAATTTATATACATTCGATGATATTACATAATTAATTATAATGTTTTGCAATATAATATCCCGATTCAAGTCTTAATGAGTCGAACAAACTGGTCCATGCCAGGGTGACTCGACCCGTTTTCTAGGGTTAGGTGCGCCGCCGTCGTCTCGTGAAACACAACTCATGTTTGGAAAGTACACAATTCGTTTCCAGGGATGGTGCGTCTGTTGTCCCGCTCCATTTTCTGCTTCGGTGTCATCGAGGAACACGACCCGCGTCAAGGTGCGATGTCGTCCATTTTCATCTGCTCCAATGTGATATGAGAAACTATTTCCCAACCACGGGATGGTCTGCGTCATATTCGAACATTGTCCAGGTCTGATTTCTCGGATGCTCCTGACGGTTGCCACCTTTTGTCTCCATCTAGTCATTGATTAAAGAAGATTATTATTATAAATTTAATATTATACTTATACTCTTCATACACAAATCATGGTTATCATTATTCTTCATTTAGTTCCTTTATTCAATCATATAATATGAAAAACTCTAAAATTGATCCTCCTAATTATATACCTGATTATTGTTAACTTATCTCCTTTTTTCATATTTTCATTTTCTCTTCATCCCTCTCCTACGATCTGTCTTCCACCTCTTCCTTGGGCTGCTGCGGGTGCTTGTTCTCTCCTCCTGATGCAGTCCTCAACATCAGCACGCGAAAAAAACATCAAGATGAGGGTGAATAGATCTTACCTTTAATCCTTAAGGAAGAGGGAGAAAGGGAGGAGAGAGAAGGGGGAGAGAAGAGAGGCTTCTCCTAAGGGGAAAAATTGTGGACAAAGTATATATAGAGGAATTTTAGGATTTTGGTAAGTTTTAACCGAATTCAAACTCGAAATACAAATATAAATATATCAAGATTCTCATGTCGATTTGCAACATGGTCAGTGTTTCACACAAACACGGTTCATTTTCATATGTAGCACATGTCTTTTGGTAAACATGGCTCATGTCCTATTTGGACATGATCCGTATTGGACGGTCCTTTATTGATTCTGACTTCTTTCGCAAGCCAGGTGCAATACATCTCGCGTCCAGATTAGACACAGTCCATGTTGGAGCTTTTATTACTCAATTTTAATTATTCAAATTTTTCGGGTGCTAAATGTATATGGCTGGACTAATCATACAAATAAAATAAAAGAATAATAAATAAAATTTTCCACAACTCCCATGTATATGTATATGATCAATTGAACATAAACAAATTACATAAGTCAAATTAGCTTAGTTTTTTTCCAACCTAATTAAGAGTTGAACCCTTAGATCCCATCGTACGGTGAAGGATTTATAGCCAAAAAATATCAAATTAGCCTGATAGGGTGTTTATAGCCGTTCGATGAAGAACAACACCCTAGCTTGTAGTTGGGGTTGTGGGTGTCGCACGAAGGGTGCGGAGGGCACACCCGTGTTCCCTTCGGTAGAGACTGGGCTAAGAGGTCTATGTCGCCGTTCTCTCGCCACGACTCACCGTTAATTGACCTCATCGCCATTAGTGGCTTGCAAGCAAGAAAACTGCAGCAGGATCAGAAGGAGCATGTCATGCTTTGCTTGCATGGACGCCATGGATGACGAGTACACTATGTACTGAAAACTATCTGGAGGGAGAGATAAAGATGAGATGAGATGCTTAATGAGCTCTATAAGCTGCAATGCGATATGGGATATGATTGAGCTAACTGCATGAGATATAAATATGTGCATGCATGCATATACATATATGGTTCTTACACACCTTATAAATACAAGGGTCTGAATAACTAAAGATCCATTTCTGCATACTTCTTGCAGTTGTTTAGAGATTCAATAAACGCGGCTGCTGTTAATAAACTTTTAATAGTGCATGCTTTTGCACTACCAGAAAATTATGAATTTGCGATGGAATTTGCGATGAAATTTATCAAAAAATCGATCAGAAACATAGTTTCTGACGGATTGAATACTTCAAAAAAACGTTCGCGCAAACAAATTGCAACGGATATAAATTCCGTCAGAATTTCTAATGAAAATTTTCATCAATTTGTGACGGATGAAAATTCCGTCAGAATTTTTGATAGACATAAAAAGTCTGTTAGAATTTTTGATGGATACATTTTCTGTCACAAATATGTCATTTATAAAAAATAATTTATAAATATTTATTATTAAATAAAAAATAATTTACAAATATTTATTATTAAAAAGTTTATTTATATATCATTGTCATTAAAAGTAATTATAAATATTAAAAAAGCTACTGACAATTAAAAAAAAGTAAAAAAACCCTGCTACAAGAGCAAATTTTTTAATAATTCATCGGCCACGCAGCGGCTGGGAGCCCTACGCAGCCAGATATTCCCCTACGTGGCCGGATCCGGACGCGCAGGGATCAGATAATACCTTTGCGATCGGATCCAGCCGCGCAGGGGCCGAATATTACCCTGCGTGGTCGAATCCTGATCCGATCGCGCAAGTGTCGGATATTCCCCTGCGCGGTTGGATCCGACCGCGCAGGAGCTGGATATTACCATGCGCGACCGGATCTGCCCTTGCATGGGAAGATTCAGCCACGCAGATGCCGATCCGATCATGCAGGTGCCGGAGCACGGCGAGATGAAAGAAAAAAAAAACATGGAAGAAGGGGAAGAAAAATGGAAAGGAGGAGGAGGAGAAGGGAAGAAAAAAACGGAGAGGAGACGAGGGAGAGGGAAGAAAGAACTTTAAATAGGAGAGGAGGGGTGAATTTCTAACGGACTTTTAAGTCCGTCAGAACTTGGACTGTTTTAAAAGTCTGTCGGAAATTCTGACGACTAAATTCCGTGAGAAATTCTGACGGACTTTTATGTCCCTCACAATTTTTGACAGATTTTATTTTGACGGACTTAAAATTCATCAGAAATTATGACGAACTTAAAATCCGTCAGAAATTGTGAGGGCAATAAAGTTTCTGTCACATATTTTGATTTCAAATTGTGAGGGATATTTGACCGTCACAAATTTTCGTCGTAATTTTGCAACTTTCTTGTAGTCTTGGATCAAAATTTTCTGAATTCTAATAGTGCTTAATTAATAAACGGATGCATATAAATACAATTAGCGCATTACATATATGCTTTACACTTTGAATAACTTGCACCTAATTAATACGATTATTCACCAATCAAGGTATGACTATATAACCAGTTCGAGTAAATAATTAACTCTTGAACGCCCGTCCGGCTCCAATAGCCCTCTTTGGTGCAAGAACAAGAATGATGAAAATTAGGAAGAATATTCTTTTTTTATGAAAATAATAAAGGTAAAATATTCTTGCAGTATTGTTCTTGTGATGTGTTTGGGTAATTTATTAGTATTCTAATGATTAAACTAAATAATGTTTGATTGAAATAAAAATAAGAGAACAATAAAATAATAAAATTAATGTGATTAAATTATAGTTTCGTATTTATTTAAATTATTAATATCCTAATTTAATAAAAATAACCATAATAATTCAGTCACAAGTATTGAGTTGAATAAATAAATAAATTTAAAATGATTAGAAAAATATGCTAAGATAATTTTTAACGATATAGATAAATATATTTCTAAGAACGTATAATGAGGTTACTTTATTTATTTTAATAAAATTTTAATTACAAAATAATTATGATATTTTATAGTAATTAACTAATATTTGCAATCACTATTAATATTTCACATTATTATATATTTTAACGACATATTATTACCCACTAATTATGATATTTAAATGAGTAATTAATACTTAAAATTGTATACTTAAATATTTATATGTTCATATTTTATTATCATTTATGTATAATGTTACACTTTTGAGCACAATTTAATAATTTCCAAAGCCTAATAAATTCTAAAATAATTTGAATAATTCAAATAATTATCCAATAATCTATAGATAGTCAACTTTGTTTTATTTTAATAAAAAATATATTATTAGATAATTATGATTAGTATAATAATTAATTAATATTTGCAACAACTACTTAGTATTTCCCACTATTCTATTATTAAGAATATATTATTATCATCTTTAAAAATAATATAATATTACCTTATAATTATGTTAATATAATAATTAATAAATACTTTGTTGTAAATACGTAAATACGTAAATACTTATAATATTATTTTTCTTATCATTATGTATATCATTACACTATGTCATAACTTAATCTATGCCAAAACTTAACTAATATAGATGATCATACATTTATTAGTATAAAACTAAATAATATTAAAAACCCAAATTGTTGGAACAATAGAAATGTTCTTTGCCATTGACAAAAATATTCTGTTCTCATTTTGAGAACAAATTTTAATGATTTCTCATATTTCAAGATAGTTTTATTTTTTTGGTAGAATAATTTGTCTTGTGCATTTTTAAGAGTATTTAAATGAAGAAAGTAAGAATAAAATTTCATTTCATGTGCTTGTTCTGATACCAAACAAGCCCAATGTGTAGCATTCAAGTAAGTAACTTTGAAGTTTGAACTGGTCCAACTTGACTGTGTCAATGTAAGCATTTCCAATGTATCGTTCAGAAGCAGTCCAAAAGGTATTAGCTACTATATACGTGTGCTTTTTTCGCATTTCCATTTGCCGTAGATATTTATTTGTTTTGAGCATAAATACTCTCGCATGATTTTTTTTAAAAAAATACATATATAAATTAAATACATGCAATTTGTCTAAATGTCAAGTTATACTGTATAAGAAGCGTTCATGGGTTGGCAGCGAAGGATAAGAGCGCGCATGGATCACTCAAATGAATTAATCAACAACATAATATTGGCCAAAGTCAGATGAATATTGGCTAAAAACAATTACATTAATCACTCAAATGATTTTTTGCCGCGTCTTAGATAACACTACTATTTAAGATCAATAGTGAGTTAATTCTATTTTTTAGCAAATTAAGTCATGATAAAATGATAGTTCAAAAATTGAAATCTAGAAATATCACATTTGAAAAAAAATATTTTAACACTCTTCCATTATAACACCCAGGAATTTCATAAAATAAAAAAACAAAGAATAAAAAGAATAAAAGAAAAAGATATAAAGTAGAGTATGATTAACAATAGAATAAATAAGAGTCAAAGTCAAATTATTTTTCTAATATTTTAATATTTATATTCCTATTCAAATTAGTTTTAAGAGATTCCTAATCAAAATTGGGATAATAAGAGATGACGTTAACTTATTATTCAAACTAATATTTTAATTAATTTTAATTCTATCCAAACTAATTTTAAAGTACTCCTAATTCTAAGAGGGATGAAATTAATTTTGACTAATATTATGACTAGGTAACCCTATATAAGAAGGGTTAAAGAGGGAGCCTCATTATCTCTCTTAAGTCTTAAGAATCAAAATTCCTCTCTCTCTCTCTCTCTCTTGATGAATTAAAGAGAAGGAGGTCATACACGTGAAAAAGGAAGAAGGGTAAATAATCAAGGTATGTAACTGGAAGGATCAACCCGAGAGTTCTTCATATGTAAATGATAAGGTTTATTTAGTTGTTAATGAAGTACAACAATCGATGGACAAAAGACGCATGGACGCGGACCACGTCCGAAGGGAAACGGACTGCGTCCGTAGGTAAAAAATGACCATGCATCATAAGGTCAATCGTATTTCATGAGAAGAAATTGGAACGCCGAAAACAGATAGCGCCGCCTCTTGACATGTGTCGTGTTCCTCAACATTATCGGGATTGATCAACTTAACGAACATGACACGAACCCGTTGATCTACGATGCGGGTCGTACTTCGCCGTCATGAAAACATATGCACTCTATCACGGAGCGTGTTCGCTAATGACGCTGTGACTCGGGCCATGTTGCACCTTAGCATTGGCTGTGTCACGAGAGCTAAATTGAGATCAGATTGAACGCGGGTCGAGTCGCCTTGATCCCAGACCATGCGCACATGTCACGGATCGTGTTTCCTTGAAACACGGGCCATGTCCTGGCTGAGAAAAGTATTATTGAACTCGGGTTGTGTCCCGATGCAAAACGGACCGTGTCCGTGAGAACGAGGGCTGTGTTCCCCCTATGGAAAAGAGATGGTTAAATGAGTTTTCTATTATGTTTATCTTGATTATTTTATTAAGTATTGATGCATGCTGTATAAAACTAGACTTTTTATGATAATAGGATTTAAAATAAATATTACATGTGATTGAATCGGGCATGAAGAGGATGAATTGATTTCCGGTGAATTGACCCATTGCCGTGGGGGAATTGGGTTCCTTTAGGAACAATGGTAAAACATGTCCCTACTGGTTCAATGGGGTTCCTTTAGGAATAAGTGCAGACGAGTTCCTACTGGTTCAATTGTTAATATGGTTCCTTTAATAATACCTGTAAAGAATTCCTACTGGTTCAGTTGAGTTTCTTCTGGAACAATGGTTACTATTGTATAATGATTTTTTTAGACCTAGCTAGCCTTAATGGCACCGGAGGAACAAAACCAATGACCTTCATGATTGTTAAGGACCCACAATTGATTGTTATAATTGAATAGAGAATAATGAGTCTTATTGAATTGGGCTTGGACCTATTGAACAGAGATTAATTAAGCTTTTCTTCATAATGATGCAATTGAGGTTCTTGTAATTGAATTGTTACTGAGATTGTTACAATTGAAAAAGAGGTATTAAAAAGGTAAATAGGTAAAGTAAGGGGAAAATAAAATTATTGTTCAATTGATCTTTATCATGTCTTTATATATGTTTTTTCCTATTGTATTACCCTTACATATTAAGCATCATAGCTCATGGAATATTATTTTCCCTGCTTTTGATCCTGCAGGTGAGGGAGGTAATGATGAATAAGTGATGACACTAGTGATGGAAGAGATCGTGATGTGAAGGCTTGCACATGATGAGTCTATCTTGAGTCGAGCCTACTGAGTCTAATTAGTTTTTACATTTATTTTCTTATGTCTTGGGACAATGTAAAATGATGATTTATGTTGCTAGGCTATTTTATTTTAAAGTTATGATTTCTGATGACAGAAAAATGTATACTTATTTAGGTTGACCCCGTTCCCGAAAAGCTTACCCCAATAATTACTTTTGTAAATAATTTGTGCTGATTTACTTCCATTTTCCACTTTTTGAATATTCGGCATTATCATTATTGGATTTTGGGGATTTAAGCTAGTTTAAGAAAGTTTTAATCAGACTTTACGAATTTATTTGTTTGAGTTTCGAAATTTCAAATTCCTTCCATTTTTGTTGATGCAGCCGAGGAACAGGGGTAACCTCCACAGCTGACACCCGGATTTTGGGGAGTTGATGTCTCACCTACGAGATTTTTGGGGATTTTGAATTTTGAAGATCTTCTCACCTCCGGATCTTCTCTTTT
>LTAE01000956.1:53448-67631 GCA_001647135.1 Pontederia paniculata | reverse complement strand
CCAAACACATTTCCGCTGTCAGTTCACCTGGTCGACCACTTTGTCCTCTCCTGACTCTGGACGACCTCTGATAGACTTCTCCGGTCGCCCGCCAATCCTGCGGTCGACCCCACCAGCCTCCTCGGCTCCCATTAGCTAAGAGACTCCTGATCGCCCGCTTGTCTACACCACAAGCCTCCGGACGTCCTCTGTCTTCGCCTGATGTTCACTGGTCGCCCGCTCTCAACCTGCGGTCGACCACTCTTCCACTGCCCTCTGCTCCGGGCGTCCACTGTCTTCGTCTGAGCCCTCTGGACGTCCGCTCTTCAGCCTGGCAGTGCTCCGGTCGTCCGCTATCTCCTCTGAGCCCTCCGGACGACCGATCCCCAAATGTATAGGAAGATGTATTCTTGGGGTCGCCCATTCATCATTCATCGGGTGTCCTCCTCTTTTAAGCCTTTTTCACCGGTCGTCCTTTCTTCAACTCTGATCGACCGGTCTTCTTCGACTGCCCCCATAGTCCATCAATGTCGGTCGCCCTTTCCTCAGCTCTGACATAAGAATATTATATTTTTTTTTCTTATCCGACTCGATGGTGGGTCGAGACTTGAAATTGTGACCTGTGCGCACAATTATTTGCGCCGCGTGAGTTGAAAAATCGGTGCCGCTTCTCGAACATTGCGTGGCAACCGAAAAAAAATGTTGTACCACGGCCTCTATTTGCTCATTTATTAATCGACGAACTTTTCTTGAAAAAAAGAAATGTTCCAAATTTAAATTCATAGGAAGTTATTGGAAGATTAATTCGGTTTACACTCTCAATTAAGTTAAATTAGATAAATATTCTTGACACCAATCCTATAATAGTCCAACAAAATGAAGTGCCCAGATTTGGTGGACCTACGGAATTATAAAGTCCTAGAGTCTATTCCATTATCAGCCATGAACAGCCTCCTTTTTTTATCACCAACAATCATGAAGAAATCAGAGGAAACGAATCTGGATGCGGCATCATGAAGATGCCAAGTTTTTCTTTTGGGTGTTAGTGGTGGAGACCATAAATAAAGTTATATATGTTTCTTATTATAAAGGCACCATTCCAAAGAATCTTTTGTGCAAACATTTCTGGCCGTGTCATCCACAGGTTGGAGTTAGAGTTAGGTGGTATGTGTGTTCTTAGTATCCTCCAAATCTAGCACTGCAAACCTAATACAAATCCAGATCAGCTACTTGGTGTAAAATTGTTCTTATTCCACTTTAAGTTCATCATCTCAATGGCAAGTCTACTAAATTAAGAATTTCTATACAAGGAACAAGATCTAGAAGTTATGTTACCGTTAAATATTATATATTTGTGTGGTCAGTCGAACATAATGATGTCATATATTTTGGTGGCACTGTAGTCAATTAAGAGGTCCGTAGGACGTATACTATGTAAAGAGAAACGATATATTCTCCTAATTCATCCTCCTAACACTCACATATTTTAATCACTCCTAAAAGTTGTTAAAATTATTATATGTGTCATCATAGGAAGATTTTTAGGAGGATGGTTAGAAGGATGTAGTATTTACTCCTATGTAAAAATGCTGAAAGCCTAACTAATGTTTGAAGTATTTAAGCAGTTGTATAATCTCGAACGGATTGAGATCAGCAATCAAGGTTATGCTTATAGTGCGCCCACTCATCTCTAATTATATAATGTGTGATACTGACGCCCAGGTCACTATCATACATTATAATTTTGATGTTCCATTACGGTCTCCAGTATGCAGAAGGCAACATGATCAGGTATTTTTTTTAAGAATTTAATGAGATGTCCCTGGACAAAAAAAATTATGGTTCGAATTGGGAAAAAAACTAATGAGGTTGGTCAAATATAAGCCACTCTAACGATAAAAAAAATGATGTCTCCTCTTTGAAAAAGGGACACTCGGTTAGATCCACTTCACTGTTTTGTTGGCCTACTTGAATTATTGAACTCTTAAATTTAAAATTGTGAAGGATAAAAAAAGGTAAAAGTAAAATAAAAATGTGCGCCGGAGGGCTTGGGCTTTTGGGATGATTCACGTGGGTTAGGTGTCAGAAGCCTACACGATATAAGCAGGATTAAAATTTATATTGATATACACTTTTTAGCATAGTGAAATCCCTTTTGCTCGCTGTGTAAGAAATAGATCCCTCTATTCTCAACATTTTTGTTAGACATATGAGTGTGTGAGAGAGAGAGAGAGAGAGAGAGAGAGAGAGAGAGAGAGAGAGAGAGAGAAGAAGAAGAAGAAGAAGAAGAAGATAAAGTATAAAAAATTATCTTTCAACAGTGACTTCCAAGGTAACTGCTGATATTTTTTATTTATCTGTCTCATAGGTGTGGAATAAATAGTTGTAAATCACAAATGAGTAAGCTGAAAGACATTTATTATTAATCACTAGTTATTAAACCAGTTTATCGAATGTTTCTTTTCATAGAACTAGGCTTGGTCAAAAAATTAGACCCAAATGTATAAGAAACTAAAGATAAAACAAGCCTCGACAAATGGAATACACGGATTTATTTATTTATTTTTTTTACCACAATTTTCTTGCATCTCAGTACTCATATCCTGGAAAATTAATTAGTAACAAGCAAACGTTGGTAATTGAAAGATACATTATTTCTAAAATTTCCTATGCTTTTATATTAATAACAGACTTTTATAAAGAATTTTGAAATTCATAATACAACAGGGGCATACAAGGAAGAGCTCCAAGCTTTACCAGAAGATGCTCTTTTCAAGTTTTTATTCAATATCTGCAAAGAAGAAAAAAAGGAGATTATATACGGAGTACCAATAGAATAACTAAGGATGAGGGAAAAATCATTGCAATCTTATTATGAGAATATTCATGAAAGTCAAATTTTATTTTGAACTGTATGCATCCTGAGAATTCAGAGAAAAAGTTTCGTAAAATGTTCCATTGGGATTTATAGTTTTCTTTGTTTGATATCTACTACGACTTGCATTAAAGTATCCAGTTTGAGAGCTGCCTTCATACACAAGTAATGCATTTGAATATAAACTGATAATAGTTGGCTTAATTACATATCAAACGTCTACAAGGTTATTGTTTCTTGAAGCAGTGCACGATTGTTCTTTTTTCTCTAGCTCAAAATCATGAGATGCATAAAAAGTAGATTGTATAGTGTGAATCATAGCAGATCAAGATGGTAGAAATGTGTTCCCAACTGGATATAATATCTATGCCGTCCTTGTTCATGACATGTTACTAAGCACAAAATTTTCCAGAGTAACTGAAACGTATGCAGCAGCACATTGTAGTGTGGATCATTTCAACCCCAGCAACTGTGACAGGAAAGAAATAGATAGTACCTAAAGTTTTGGTGGTAGTAAATTTAGTTAGTTGGGAATGACAAAGTGGAAACTTAGAACTTTAGTATATTCCAGTACTAAGGTTGGTACTTGGTACAAATTTCTTTTTTTTTTTTTTTGAGAGGGTAAGGATGAGGGCCATGTGCACTCATCCACTTATATTTATGCTGGATAAAAGCTATTAGATGATCGGGTCATAATAACAAATGGCATGGTTCAACTTACCATGTAATGCAGCGAGAACCAAGAAACATTGTCATCTAGGCAACACCTATTGAAGAAGCAATATTTCACGCTGAAACTGCCAAAGGTCTTTTACTTGCCTTTATGCCACTTATTGCTGCAGGTAGAAAGTCATAACATATATAAATCAAATAAGAATTAGGGGACTTCCTACATAAACAGAAGAAAACATCTACTATTAAGTCATAAATGTTATGCTGTAAATCCTTTTTTTCTGAAAGGGATGATGCTATAAATCTAAGAAGTGAAAAGAGAATTAAGATGCATGCCTTCTGCATAATCCTTAGCCCCGAAGACCGCGGAGCCTGCAACGAGTGCATTAGCACCAGCTTCAATGACCTGCAATGAAAATAAATTGTCAATAAGTTTCTTGACACGAAACAGGTCAGTGGAGCAGATTTATCATCACATCACATGGTAAAACAGTATTACTTTATAGCTTTAGCCACAATCACCTTCAGGGTCTCAAATACTATATGTGATATGAATACCGACCAATTCACAATGAATTTTTTTGAAGGGCAATTCACTTATGAAAGAGGAGAAAAAAAAAGAAGAAGCCCCATGTATACAGAAATGGAGGACAAATCAGTCAGATTTGTCAAAATTTTCTTTACGCTTTGCTATTTCTTGCTTATACTATGGATTTGAAGGACAAATCGATAAGTAACTGCTGGAAAGCCACCTTATATGCATTTGAAGGTGTAACTCCACCATCTACTTCAATCCACGGATTCACCCCCTGCACGCAAGGAATGAGATATGAACTGTATGGTCTCTTTTCCATGAGAAGTAAATTGTAAGATTAATCCGATCATTCATATGTACCTTCTCAACACATAATCTTCTCAAATCTGAAATTTTCTTCACTTGACTCTCAATAAAGCTCTGACCTCCAAAACCAGGATTAACAGACATAATCAAGACCAAGTCTACCACTGTCCATATAGAAAGAAGATATTGTCAGCATGAGTAAGATTTACTTAGACATATACCGATGGAAGAAATGCAAAAGACAGCGTAATATAAATCTAGAAGCATAGGATAAAATACCACAGCAAAATATGAGACAAATATATGAGATTATGTTTTCTACCCAAATGAAGATAAGATTATGCTGTCTCGGTGTTTTCATGTTTCAAGAATTCCTACTCTCAAGTAACATTAAATTTTGAGATTCTATTGACTAATTCATAAGAGGAAAATTCATGATAATCAATTAGTAAACTAGCCTGCAAAATGTTTCAGAACTCAGATGATTTGATCCATAAAGGCTACCTTCTTTAATACTCACAACTGTATAGCATTATAAGAATATTAAAAAAAAGCAGTATTACTCGCCCAACTTATAATATAGTAGTCTGATTGTTCAATCTCGAGTTTTTAAAACATTAAGGAAATAGCTGCAGAAATATGTGCACTATATCCAGGATAAGATGCCATGTGAAACTCATAAATCCTTGATAGTTGTACATATCACCTGAATATAACACTTAACAGGTCTAAGGAAACTAGATAACAAGACAAGCTTGCTAATATTCCATGAATTCTACCCATTTGTTTGAAAAAGAGCCATAAACCAAACGGCATAATTGTGAGCTGTGACAACTTGGAAATAAGAGGACAATAGGTCATATGGAAAAAAAAAATACTTACCATCAAGAACATACTCGATGGCAGTTAATGGGGTTGCAGGGTTGAGAACAACTCCAGCTTTTGCTCCTAGTCCTTTAATCTGAAACAATATACATGAAATGCATAATTATCACTTGTGATACTAAATTTGAACTCATTAAACAAAGAAATTCATTTCAAGACAGTTTAATGACACATGAGAAACACATAAGATTTTATCAATAGAAGGAATCTCATGAAACTCATATTCAACGGTCATGCCACATCAATTAAGTGAAATTATTTAATAGTACAACTCACATCCACATATTAGTAAATTCCAATACACAATATGAAATAGAAAGCTAATAGACCTGATTGAGTGTCCGGTGCAGATGAATTGTAGATGACTGCTCACAATGAACACTAACAATATCTGC
The DNA here is from genome assembly GCA_001647135.1 of Pontederia paniculata. Classification (NCBI taxonomy): domain Eukaryota; kingdom Viridiplantae; phylum Streptophyta; class Magnoliopsida; order Commelinales; family Pontederiaceae; genus Pontederia; species Pontederia paniculata. The sequence continues at coordinate 61,984 of LTAE01000956.1, read as the reverse complement.
ACCTGCCTTAATAAAATCTGGAACTCGCTGCTCTGGTTCAACAATCATCTGCAAATTGGATGGCCAAACAATATTAAAAATAGTAAAAAGATCCATATTTTTATGAAAAGACTCAATATATGTTAATGGCATTTATCATTGGGATTGCCTAAGCAAAGCAAATAGCATTTACCAAATGCACATCCAATGGTAGATCAGTTACGGGGCGCAGTGCATCAACCACAAGTGGTCCAATGGTAATATTTGGCACAAAACGCCCATCCATCACATCAACATGAATCCAGTCACATCCAGCAACTTCAACAGCCTTAACCTAGAGAAATAATAAAAAATGGCCAATCACATCAAGTACACACATCCTCATGTGTGACAAAAGTCATATTTTCATCTTGCAAATTGAATGACAAATAACAATATAAATGCAGCAACAAACTATTCTTGAGGTTTATAAAAATGGAAATGAATAAGCTCATCGCAATACAAATTTCTATATGTTGAAACTGAAGCCACATCTTAGCAACAGCTACTTATCCACAAACCTCAGTCGCAAGCATGTATTCTTTTTGTTTTCAGAACAACATGCATCTAACAGTTGATATGATTATACCTATGTACTTTATTTGTTCATAGAAACAGAAACTGTTATTATGGTTTCAGCATACAGGCCAACTCAAGACAATTATGTTTAATGCAACTAGGACAAAACCCAAGCATATCACAAAATCAATTATATTGTTGCTTCTAAAAAAATTCAGAGCCAAGAGAGTAGAGTTGGAAATACAACAAATCCATATCTTCAATCAGTTTCAGATTCTTTATCTTAGTCAAGCAGACTTTCTGACTTTGGAAGCATCATCAATTAGAAAGGACATTTTAACATAGTACCCAAATTCTCACAAATCAATGATGATAGGATGATTGAAATATATCCGACATACCACTAGATAATATAAATAATTTAGAAACTATTATCATACATAGCAAAACGTGTTCTAAACATGGTAAACCACTATTATGAACAAAAATGCTAGACTTGTTGCATCAAACGTGGTGACCCAAAAGATCAATATAAAATTAAATGCAAACAGTATACAATTTTTTTTATGAAGCCAACAGTATATGCTCGTTCTGAAAAAAGTATATCTGGAACCTAGTTGATTTAACTTTATAAAAGAGAAATCCCTTCCTTTCTTAACAATTTAAAGCGTTCTAAAGAAAGACCATGACTTTTTATGAATTATTAAATATTTGGGATCAATTATAAGACAAGATGGGGAGATTGATGATGATGTTAACCATAGAATTCAAGCTGGTTGGTGTAAGTGGAGGAAGGCTACTGGAGTCCTTTGTGATAGGAAAGTACCCCATAAGGTTAAAGGGAAATTCTACCGCACTGCTATAAGACCAGCAGTGTTATATGGTAGTGAATGTTGGGCTATGAAGGGACAACATGAACATAAAGTTGGGGTAGCTGAAATGAGGATGTTGAGATGGATGTGTGGTCATACTAGAAAGGATAAGATTAGGAATGACCATATACTCCGATTAAAAGAGGGAGAGGGAGACCAAAGCGAACACTTGACGAGCTAATAGAACGAGATCTATTAACGAATAATATACCAAAAAATTTGGTTACTGATAGAGCGCAATGGCGTCGTATGATCCATGTAGCCGACCCCACCTAGTGGGATAAGGCTTTGTTGTTGTTGTTGTATACTGATAGCATTTATCAACCGAAGGTTGTTTTCTGAGGGAGATCAAACTGAAAGTTCTGATAAGCATCGAGGCTCCTGACAATTTTTTGGCATAAGATAAATCCTTGCCAAGCGAATCAGTGAGTGAAGCAACACAATGCGGATAAACCAAAACAAAAAAGAAACATGATGAAACTTCAAGGACCCATAAGATTGTATCATATCCATTCTGACGTTGGGGTTTGAGAACAGACCTGCTCGCCAAGCCTTGAAAAGTTGGCGGAAAGAATAGACGGAGAAACTATTATGTCACTCTTTGAGAATTTATCAACACGTGCTGAGGCCTTGACTGCAGTTTGGATTTTCCTCCTGAAACTTTGCATAGTCATAAATAAAGTCTTACAAAGACCCAACTAGAAGCCAGTTGAACAATAACAAAGATCATGATAAGAAACCATCTGACTCGAGAATCAGAGGACAGACAATGACAAACTTAGCTTCTCCACTAACACAGAAATCAGAAAGGAAGAGAAAAAGTATGGTAAGAAAAAGGAGCTGCAAGCAAGAACAAAGCACAAGCAAAAAGGCGATTTATTGAAGAACATAGAAGACACGTTCAAATAGGCCAGCAATTAGGTAGCCCCCTCCAAGCAACGACACAATAATCCTCCAAACTCCAATTGGAGGAAATATTTACGATGTCATCACACCACATCGCGCAATTCTCTGTTCACCTTTTGACAAGTTCTAACTTGCTCATTCCCAAAATCAGATTCGTGTAGAAATGAGAAAGTTAGCAATTATGGATGGAAATTTTCAAACATGCTATTGTGATTCAAATTCCAGTTGGGTTCGATAATTTTTGAATCCTAGATTACAAAAACCGTTTATTCAGGTAGGGTGTGCCTACACTAGTATTGGCAAGTAACTAAAAAAGGTTGTATTCTCCTCGCTCTACTCAGACGCTGTGATGGAAATAAAAGCATGAAAGATCGAGCAAGGTCAATTATAAGTCAAAGAATTTGATCAAGAAACAACAAGAAGAAGAACGATAACCCATCTACGGGCATTCAACAGTCAGCATCCTTCTTTCACCCAATTCAACAAGCAGCTGGTGATCAATTCGATTCATGTACCTGGAGGCAGTTCTACCGGAGGGAAGGGGGTTGAAGGAGAGGTTGCGAAGGCCTCCGCCGCTGCCACCGTTTTTGGCGGTGATGGAGGTCCAGCAGACCGACGAGGAGGATGCGACGGCGGCGGTGGTAGCGGATGCCATCATCTCTTCCTTCACTGCAAACACTTCCTTCGTTCGTTGGCCTCCTCACGTTTCAAAGAGGCAGCGAAAGGGAGAAAGAGATGTACTTAATAAAAAAAGTGTGGGATTTTTGTGAGGAGAGGAGACGAGATGGAGGGGATTGAGTGGGACCAGGATGCGAATGGAGTGCCCAATTCCCAACCTCTCAGCTTTTGGGGAGGTTGTTGTATCCTTTATCTGCTCCTTTTTTTTTCCCCTTTCTTGAAGCCCTTCGTTTTGTATTGTTTTCTTTTTCCTTTTTCTACACTTGTTCAATTCCAATCCAATGCCTGTTTTTTCCTTCTCGGGAGGGAGCGTCACCAACTTATATATTGACCAAGGTGATTCACCAAACACCTCTCCAAATAATAATAATAATAATAAATAATAATAATAATAATAATAATAAATAAGTACTGTATTTACTTTAACCGAAGCAATTGTTTGAAAAATAATTTCTTGGCTCTCAATAATTTAAAACAAGCAAGTTAAAGAATATTTTAATTAAAATAGAAATTTAATAATAGCAACATTTCTTGTTCCTTTTTTTTTTACAAATTTTCGTGCATTATCGCAAAATATTAAATACATGAAAAAGTGTCTTAATTGGAACAGTTAAATTTGGGCCAGACTGAAATTCGGAATATATTTCTAATAAAAAAATTGGTCTACCCAAATTATAGCCTGCACTATGGGGTCTCTATTTTTCACCAGTCGTAATATAGTAGTATTATATAATAATTTATGTTTTCCCCCTCTTTCATATAAAATATAAATTACATATTTAAGCGACTTAAGTGAAATCTTGGTTGTTGTGTTGTGTTAACGTATTTTCAATTTAAATATTATCCTATGTATGACAAAATTGTGATGAAAGAAGGATTGGAAATAGATTATTCGAAAGGTAGTTAAACAATTTTAGTATTATTTCGTGCATTTTTACTGTTTTATCACGATTAAGGATCCTGACTGCGTTTGGATTGTGGAACCAGAGCCGGAACCAGCTCTGGTTCCACCTTGATTCTCCAAACACGCGTAGAACTGATCATGACCCAGAACCTCGGGCAGCACACGGGCAGCCCCGGATTCTGACCGAGCGGTCGCTCGGTTCTGCAACATGTTAATTTTTTTTCTTCTCTTTTTTTCCCTGCACACACACTCTCTCACTTGCAACTAATTAATTTTGACTCCTTTATAACTATAATAATAATAGTTATTATTGTTATTATTATTTAATATCATATCCATTAGATTTAATGATTTTAATTAACAATTAGTAAATATTAATTATTTCTTTCTTCAAACAAATAATTACGAGATATTTAATATTAAAAAATATAATATATGAAAATATGATAAAAAATTATTATTATAATTATATAAAATATATCAACATCATCACGACAATTATCGAAAGACTTCACTTATTATAATTAATTATTTTTTATTCGTCAATAAATTGAAGTTGATATTTTTATTTATTAATCTGAATATTATTTTAATATGAAAAAAAATCATCATCTTCAAAAAACTGATATATTAAAATATGACAATATTGTATCAAAAATTTAATAATTTTAAAAAGGGAATAAATGATATTACGTACAAATATATTTATGTATACATAAATTATATTATAATTGAAGATGAATAAAATAGTCATTAAAATAATAATTCACTCTCAAATTCTAATTCTATCAAAACACATCTCAAACCCCATCAATTTAGTTCTTGTTTTTAGTTCCGCTTTTATCCAAACAGTCATTAGAATTAATCTATCAAATCAGTGGAACCCGGAGAACCCCAGGTTCTAATGTCAAACGCAACCTATAAGTTCGAATCCTACTGAGCTTATTTTGCATAAAAAATGATGTGGATCAATTTGGATCAAGGCTGACCTGCTTCATAACTGCTTAAAAGTTTTAATATTTGATTAATTTGATATTTTTGGCAAGTGCAAAAGGATAAATTTAAATCATGATAAAATTGATGATTTTATGAATCAATTCCGTGCTACTCACTTTTAGATCATTCAATATATTGCGTTTTCATTTTGATATATTTAAACAGTGTTGCATTGTTGGTAAACTGAGTAATTTATTTTAATTCTTTTGAATTAGACTCATGTATTATGATAAAATTTTAAAATATTATTAAGGCATAAAAAAACTCAAGCCAGTGATTTGGGTCTAAGCCCGAGAATACCACTTCAAATGGTTTAATAATTGGCCTTTTTCCCATAAAAAAAAATAATTGGCCTTTTTAAACCTAAAAAACAAAGATCACTTTCACATGATTTTACACCCTATCTCTTGTAATATATTTCACTCCTTTTTCTGTTAAAATAGTTGGGCACTTTTCAGTTTCATTAACTGCATTTTCAGCAAAAAAAAGAAAAGAAAAAAGAATGCAAGTCTTTTTGTTGAACATCCTTATGCATCAGTGCTAAGAATTAATAAATATGTATAGCATATGCCTTCTTCATCTTCTCTGACCAGCGCTTTTAGTCGATTAAACTCTCGACAATGTTACATCATAGAAAATCATCAACAATCAATACTTTTGACATTTCAAATTCTAACAACTTTTAAACATAAAAAGAATTTTCATGGTGAATTTATAAGTTATCAGACATTGGATCGCAGAAAGTTACATCGAATGGAAAATAGAGAAAAAGAAAAAAAAGGAAAATGTGTGAACTCGCTTTACATGATATATCCTCTACATATCCATAAACTTATTAATTATGACTTTGACATATGCTACAAATAAGGTGATACTTAGGAAAAAATAAACAAAGTCAGATGAACAGAAAATGCAAAGCGGTGGAGAAAAGCAGAAATGTTCAACAGCAAGTTTGCTCACTGGTGGCGGAACTGCGGAAGCATGTTCTTATTTGCCCTTTTCCAGAAGCAATAAAGAAAGTTGCATTTAACATGATCAAACCAGAGGTTGTAGCCGCCATGGTAAATGAAAACAGGGAACAACCACACTGAGGAGATCGTGCAAGACGCAGTTAAGAGATCATTCAAGAAGAAACACAAAGCACTAGCACCGTACTTCTTACATTAAATACACGAAGAAATTGAACTCGGACAAGAAGTATGATCTTCTGAAAATGAGTACTTAGGAGCATTGGATCCCTCAAACTTAAACACGGAAAAACTTTCTTCAGACAAAATTATACTGCAGCAGCTTATCTGGATTTTTGCAAGAAAGAGTTTAACAAGAATTCAAGGTATACTTGAGCTTTTCAATCAGACCATGACTTCAAATTGATAACTTGAATCAAAGTACACTGACGTTCTATTGAGAATCATTATCTGATCAGATGGAGCCACCGCCGACACCTCTCTCTCCACTGCAACAATAGAAATGTGGCAGCTTTACACGACCACAGCACCTGTGACACATATGACTAGTTCATGTTATTATCCAATGTTTAGCAAACAAAAGCGGACTGTCGTCAATGCTACGGTACCAGAAAACATGAAAAAATTATTGCTACTATCCACTTATCCAGCATATAACTTTGACAATTTGGGACTAAATTGCCTGGAGAATTGCTAAGATCATAGTAGCTGAGAAAATCATGTGGACTATAGTTTCATAGTCTACAACATCCTTTTATGGTAAGACGTCATAAGTGATTTTCAACTCGTTGAAGGCAGCAAAAATATCAAGGCCCTGTTTCGAATCTCTTTGTTCCTCCTTTTGCACCCAACCACCTCAAGAACAGCTTTGTTCTACCAAATTGTAGAACCACCTTGAGGTTTGTGAAACCTCTCATTCTTGATCCTAAAACAAGATCAAAATGTTCTTGCCAATGGCAAGAATATTTGTTTTATTCCTCCATTTTTTTTTCTTTTTTTAACTTTCTTTATTAAATTATTTTATACTAATCAACATTATCATTATAATTAATTAAGCTTTTAGAATTTATTAACATTTTCATAAAAGTGTAGTCCAGAGAAGGTCATTAGATGCGCCAGTAAGGAGGGTAGATCAAACAATCTGGAGTCCGATTAAAAGAGGGAGAGGGAGACCAAAGCGAACACTTGGCGAGCTAATAGAACGAGATCTATTAGCGAATAATATACCTAAAAATTTGATTCGTATGATCCATGTAGCCGACTCCACCTAGTGGGATAAGGCTTTGTTGTTGTTGTTTCATAAAAGTGTAACATTAGACATAAATGATAATAAAAATGAATATTAACAATGCAAGTATTTAATTAATTATTATATTATCATTTTATTAGGCAATAATATACTATTAAAAATAGAATGGTGGGAAAGATTAACTAGTCTTTGCAAGTATTAGTTAATTACTACAATATCATAATTATTTAGTAGTTAATATTTTATTACGAATAAAACAAAGACTAATTATATGTTACTAGAAACATGTTAATTTGTATAGTTAAAATTAGCACTAATAATTTTTATAATTATTTTAAAAAATATTTAATTCAATCAGCAGAATTATATTAATTAATATAATTAAGAATTTCAATAAATACCCATTTAATATAAAATATATAATGAAATATAAAATTTATTATTTTATTCTCGTTTCAACCAAACGCTATCTAGCTTTAATCATTAGAATACTAATTAATCAAACCAAACAAATCATAAAAATATTGCACTTTTGTTCTTTTTACGTAAACAAAAAAGAAATATTCTTACTAATTCTCATCACCCTTATTCTCATCTCAAACAGGGCCTAAGAGAATAAGTAAATAAACAAGTTAAACAAAATAAGAGATGAAAACAAATATGACACCAAGAAAAATGGGAAAAAAGTTTAAAATGATAAAAATACAATGAGATATGCCATATGTCATGTGTATTGCTTTTAGTGGACAATATAGTGAAGCTTTGAGCACAATCTACTCCTTGCTTACTGTTTAACAGCATTATGATATTACAATATTTTTCTACCTGAACAGAATGAGTTTTATATGCCAAAAATATAAAACAATATGTATTATTATATCTTAACAGAAATAAAATATGGTCTTCTACCAAGACTGCTCATGGAGCTGTGGTAAAGTTGCACACCACTGGGATCTGAGTCCTGATGTCTACACACATTGATGCAGGACAACCTCTAATTCATTATGAGCGTAGGAGAAGGAAGAATAATTCTAATTAGGAGTAGGAAGATTAAATCTGTAGGAGATTTCCTTTTAGTAATAAGTTTTCCTTTTCATTGGCTTTTCCTTTCTTAGTATTACTTGGAGTCTTATTCCTATTATTAGTTTGATTAATCCATATGTTAGGACCCCTATAAAAGGACTTGGATGGTTTGTAATAGACATCTTTCAGAAATATATGAATCTCTTTTAATTTCTTTTAGTTAATTATTAGTTAGGGTTACATTAAGTGGTATCAGAGCTTAACCGTTTGATTGTCATCTAACGGTTTTGATCTTCATCCACAACCCTAATTTTCTCTCTACGTCTGCTGCCTGCCACCACCGCTGACTGCTGCTTCAAGACGACGGCGCTGGTGCTTCTGCCCCGTTTCTCTCTCTCTCTCT
>LTAE01000956.1:26219-44272 GCA_001647135.1 Pontederia paniculata | reverse complement strand
TATATATATATATATATATATATATATATGAGAGAGAGAGAGAGCAAACACTACAAGAAAACAGTGAAATTGTCATCCTTATATGATAGGGATGAATGATAGATTATGACCCGTGATTTATCTTAAATGAAATTTTGCATTTTTTTAAGCTCCAACTATTAAGATTAATTTTTTTACCTTAACACAATTATTATAATACATATTAATTATATAATATAAAGTTTATAAAAATTAAGTATTGAATATTATAGTTTGATTTGGACTCTATTTCCTAATTAGTTAGTAATATAATTATGATTTGAGATTTCTAGTTGATATAAGAATTTAAGATTCAAAAGAATATGAATAAGAGGAAGATGTATTGTTATCTCCATCTATCATATCCCCAAGGGGTTTAATCATCGTCTATAATCCACATGGATTAATCTCTCATATGGATGCTTGGGCTGCTCATCAAGCACGAAGGAGAGTAAGAGATCTTGGCGACTCTCCCTATAGGGGCTCGAGAACTATAATTCTCCAATATTCAATAAATATTTATTTTATCAAGGGTGAACAATCTTAGTGTCCTTTTTTCATGTAATTTCTTCACTTATTTGGTATTCCACAACCAGAGCAACATGTTTTAGTCCAATTCGTAACAAACTAATATCTGAGCAAAATAACCATATGTAACAAATTGATATATTTTGATACTATATGTAATAAAAAGATTATGTATGTAGGAGAGGAATATGTTGGCAATAATCATTTTTGTCATCATGGAATAAATTTAGTATATATTACACCTAATTCAAGTAACTAATTATTTATAAATAAATAAGAGTTCAGAAGAAAATAAGAATTATTTATAAAGAGTCTTAGTTCAAGTAACTTAAGAAAAATAAAATTTTACTATCTTTGAAATTAGTTATCAATCGAAAAGTGTAAGACAAAAAGGAATCATCTTAATTCAAGTAATTTAGTATATGTATACAGTATACTTATATATAATTTTTGGAATTACTTTTTCCTGGAATATAAATAAAAAATAATGCTATTTTTAAAGTCCTAACCCAAGTAAATTAAAATAATAATTTATTATTATTATAAAGACATTTTACCCTAAAAACTTTTGAAAGTAACTAAAGTAAAATAATTATTTTAAAAGAGTTATAAATCAATTAAGCTAAGAAAAGTTGGCACATGAAATTAGTAGAAAAATCCAAATAAGTATTATGTTAGTTGTCTATTAGATATTTTAAAAATCGAGTTCTTACTATTATACCAGATGTGAATTAAGAATAAAATAAAATTGATAAAAAAATCATGTAAATAAACTAGAAAAATAAATATGAGACAAAGTTTAAAAAGAAATGGTTAGAAGATCAATGATGTCAATTAATTTATATAATTAGTTAATACGAGTCTATTAACTCGTGTGTTCCATGCTATTATAAAAGCTACAATATCAATATATAAATTATCCCAACTTAATTATCATAACATATAATTTTAGTGTTTACATAAAGTATTTAATTTTTAAGAAACAAATAAATAGTTAACTTGCATTGTCTTATATCTCAATTCAACAATCCTATCAATAACAAAAATGAAGAATAAATATTTATTGAGTAGAATGAAAATTAACAAACATAAATATCCTAATTCAAATTTTAACAATAAAATTTAATATCAAAACAAAAATATATGCAAAAAATAAAATAAAAATATGACAACTAAGATTTATTATTTTGCAAGCCAAATCATTCTCTCCATTGTTTAATAACCAAAATTCAAATGAAAAATTTTATAAACAACAATGACAATTAAAATAATTTTTACAATAAAAATATACACAAATATTATTAAAATATAAATAAATAAGTTGCACCAATATATTCAGTAATGAATATAATTTATTATTAGGTTTCTCACTTAAAAGTATAAATTACTTAATTATATAAGAATAAGTTAATGATAATTTTAACTAAAACACTATATAGGAATACAAATATAACTTAGATTTAATGTTGGTACACATACTTGTATGGGTGTACCATGCACCCACTATTTATGGGCTATTAGATGAGTTGACAACGGTTAAATATTAACAACTCTATAGATGTGGTAGTTTTGTCTCATAAAGCAAAAAATAAAATCTAACCGTTGCCAACTCATCTAATAGTTCATAAAGAGTGGGCGCACGGTACACTCATACAGGTAGGGTGTACCAACATTAAATTCTACATGAAATTACATTAGATATCTAATAAGTCATATTTTTATTATTATATAGTTTTTGAGTTAAAATCATTAACTTACTATTACAAAATTAATAAATTTCTACTTTTATGTTTGAAAAATAAAAATAGAAATATATTCATTAGTGAATATTTTGGTCCAACATGTTTATTCATTTTTTAATAAGATATTTTTATTTTTTTATTGTATAAATAATTTTGATTGTCGTTTTAGTTTATAAAATTTTACATTTTAATTTAAGTTAAACAAATGAGATAAAGAATTGGCTTAAAAAATAAATCTTAATTTTATATTTGTATTTCATTATTTTTTTTGAATTTTTTTATTTTGATATTATGTTTTCTTATTAAAATTTGAATAATTGAATTATAAAAATTGAATTATGATAGTTATTTTTTATTCAATAAAAGAATTATTGAATTAGAATATAAGACGATGCAAATTAATTTTTTTTCTTTCTTGCAAAATAAATACTTTATATAAAGACCAAAATTATATGTTAAGATAATTAAGTTGAGATAATTCATATATTTATATTATAACTTTTGTTATATTTATACATCATACAGGTTAATAGACTAATATATATTTATAATTTAAAAAATAAAAATAAAATAAATAGAATAATAAGTTTGAAATTATATATATAATATGACTCTCATAAATATTTTTATTAAAAAAACTTATCTCGATCCAATCAATTATATATCTACCGTTAATAACTGATGTTTTAAATTATATTGCAAGACACAAAATAATCTTCGTTTGTAAAGAAAACAATATATATTTTATGAAAACTTAAATACAACGATAAATATCGTTCTACCAGCTTCATTTTTTAGACAATTAATATAATTTAATGTAATATAATAAATTACATACAAATGCCTTATTTTTTAATTAGAGTTGTTGTCCAATTAATAGTCCAATTCCATTGATCGTGTCATATTATTTTGATTTTAAAATTACGTGGCATGTAATTCCTAGTCGTCCGATGCTAAATAGATGTCTTGTATTTTGCTTTTAAAATATCTTGTTTACTTTTAGTCAAAAACAGAAGTTTTTTACAAAACCATGTGGTAAGAGATAATTTGTATTTTGGAATCATCACATTGATAAATTTACATTTGAATGACACCTTGAAGTTGCTAACATGTCTCACTACCACTACAAGTCAATGCTTTGGCAATTAATAAGAACATTTTAAATTGAAATTGCACAAATGTTTCGTCTTGCATCGGTCTAGTGAACAAAAAATGTAACGAGAAATTTGATAAATTAAGAATGGAACTCAACCAAGGAAATCCGGACACTTCAATATATATATATATATTATAGAAGGTGAGAGAGAAAGAGGAGAAAAAAATATTATTATGGCTCTGATACCATGTTAGACGAGTAGAATGGAAAAATGTTTTCTATATTCATTCTGATGAGGTTGTACATCTATATATAGTACATGAAAGGATCAGATGGATAACCACCAATGTCTATCTAATCTAACTAGAGAAGATCATCTAATCTAAACTAATCTAGATAAACACAAATCTAGATAAGATCATATCTGGATAACAACAGATCTGGATAATATTAAATATTTACAAAAGATAAGATTAGATTCTCTAACAACACAAAATTTGAAACAATCAAAATGGTTAAACTTCATCTATGTAGAAAAAAAATTAAACCAAATTATTTTTATTGGACTTAATTTGAAGAAGAAGAAGAAGAACCAAGTGTCAACAATAATAATGTTGATCATATTTTGAAGAAAAATGATGTGATTCAAAGATATCAAATTTTAGTTTACGATGCTGCTACAATAGAATATAGTGATGTTAAAAATCACGATGACTTTCAAGAAAAGACACCTCATTCAGAACTAGAAGAGTTTATGCTTCATCTCAACCTTTATGATGAGGTTGTGAAACTCATTCTGAATTATCATTAGCCGTTAGAATATTATGTCTCAAATAAGATCATAATATCATGCATGTTTAGAGGCATTTATGCAAATATTGAAAAATGTGCCACCAAGTGATGCACGAATTTCATTGAAGAGCTAATAAAAAGAGTTGGACCATTCTTATCTTTTCCAATGCTGAAACTCAAATTTTAAAAACCGCACAAGATGTTGATACATCATATGTCTGAAATAAAATATATTTGAAACTTGATGGATATAAAGGGTAAGTATTTGGTCTCATTTTGAATTTAGACATAATATGTCTATTATCATTGATTAACTCTTCAATTTATAGGTTTGTACCATCTAAACCTGCGGTCATTGCTTTCACTCAAGTGATCCGGCACAAATATGATTGTAGTTGGTTTATTTGGAAAGAAGTACTAAAAGAAACAAAACATATGATATTTTGAGAGTTTCAGATTTGTATTAGTGTTCTTACATAATATGATTGTAAAAAAATATTTATTTAACTTTAATATATTTTCTTATGATTAAGGAATATGTTTGGTGGGTCCCCGAGTACAATGACTGAATGTATAAGGTTTTCAACATTCGTTGCTCTAAGAGATTATCATCCATCTTAGTTGTGACACGGAGAGATGAACAAAAACCTACTTGGATCGATGACCAAGTATAGGTCGAATAGCTATAAGGAAAAATGTAAAACGACAGAGAAATTGTGCATATAATCAATGCACTTGTTTACACTATGATGGTTGTATAGCTACAACCATTATTTCAAAAAAAATGGTAAGTTAAATTTTATTTTAAAAAATTATTATAGTTTTGAGTTTATTATAGTATTTAATTTTTAGTAATACTTTATTTTTTTGCAAAAGATGGAGATGAGTAGATAATCTACTGATGATGAAATATTTTTAATGACCCATATGAAAAATGACAACATATGAAGTTCAGATTTTGCTACGAAAATTTATGTAAGAATTTTTTGTATCACTTGTCTTTTTTAATTAAATTTTTAATCTTTTTGTAATTAGTTTTTTTATTACAAAAGAAGTTTAAAGTTAAAGAAGTTTCATATTTGACTCGATCAATGTACTCAATAGGGAGGTACACAGATGAGTAATAGAAAACGTTAGACTCGACATGATGGCATCTACAAAGTGCGTGCTTATGATTGTGTGTCTTTCGTTGGTAATTTTGATTTTTCATCCTCTCGTGGAGATAATCAGGATCACTAAATGCAACAAATGATAAAGTCCCTTTAGCATCAATTGCAAGATAATCAACATCAATCATGGAATCTAAAAAAGGAATCTAAAAAAACAATTGCAACTTAGTGTGGAAAACTTGAACGAATTCAATGTAAGCAAAAGAAGCAATTCAAAGCGACTGGGGGATGAAGTTTATGATGAATTAGAATTGTCAACAAGCCACGGAGGAGGAGGACGATGATTTATGATGTGTGTAATCAAATCTATGCAACTAAGTTATTTGTCTGTGAAAGAGTGAAAGAAAAATACATAGTGAACTAATTAATTATTTATTTTTTCAGTGACATCCAAGAAGAGACAATGTGTTCCTTCAGCATATAACAAATTCTTCATGTGAGTAGTCTATATAAATTATGATATCTATTATATGTTTCATGAACATTGTTTTAAGATATTGTCATTCTCTCCACATAAATTTTTTTGTCAAAGAACTTGCCATTTTTTTTGTTTATATCATCTGTGAGCTATTAATTATTTTGTAATTAGCAACATCTAAAGATCATTTTTTGAAATATGTCTATGATAAAAATGTTATAGCACAAAATATTAAAGTACCAACTGGCTTGTAGCTTGGTAATACATACTTTTGTAACATCTTTTCATGTATCCAAAGTTCAAATCCGATGACTCATTTAGTTAGGATGCTATCCACATTGGTTCTACTTGATGAATCTTGTGTGTAGTGTACTACCTGCAATTCTAGTTTGCTTTCATCATGTAGGTACCCCTACAATTCTAACTCGTTCATTCATGAAGTGGGCACACTTTTCTCGTATACATGTTTAGGCTCTCCATAAAAGGCAACCTTGGCTTAGTGCGATGATTATATAAAAAGGAGGAGAATGACGATGAGAGAGGAGAATGAGAATTATGTGTAAAAAAATTATGGACGAAACTTTATTAGTTTTGTATAAAAATTGTATGATGATTTGCCAAACTTTATTATGTGTATATAAGTGAATTTAGTTTGTGATGTGTATTATATTTTTGAGATTGTTATCATATTTTATATATTCTTTTAATTTTGAGGCTATTTGTCAAATCGCCTCTGCTGAGATGGTTTCGAGATCGACTCAATTTGAGTCGGTATGTGACCGCCTTAATAGAGATGATCTGAGGCTCCTCAATTGAGGCGGACTCATCGTCTCAAATGTATTTGCAGCAACACTTTCATTGACGACATATTTTCACCACTCAATTGCTTCAAATTTCGAATTTGAGGCAATCTTATACATATTTGAGGTAATTTTGATAGCCTCAAATTTATATCTCCCGAACGTGAGTGGATTAGTTGCACTATCCGTGGGACTAGTAGTCAAGGCATCATAGACAGAGGTTTAAGTTCCACTAATCACAAAAAAAAATTTGCTCCCAATATGTTCAATTTGGTCAAATTCATCCTATTTGTCTGAACTCTTGATAAACATGGGCAACAGATTATGCTTACAAGGTTGTTGGCAGGTGAGCTAAAATTAATGACAACAACTAGCAACTCGATTTTCTATTGGCTTAGTGAAAAAATATCGTAATCATCATAAAGCAAATTGCAGGATGATGCTAACCTACCATTAAGTGGTACATTTTCATGGAATGATCTAGGCAACTAACTAGTCTGCTTAACCATGTATTCTGCACCTTTAATCTTATCATGCAGCTATGGCACTGCAACGACTTTGGATTCTTTAGAAGGTATATATCCTTCTCACATGCACTGTCAGCATGTACACAAATCATCTTTATGCTCCAAATGACCACGGAAACAGTGTTTAACCAACACCAAGAACTAGAGTTTAGTCTCTACCATCTTACAGTTGAAAGTTGTGAGCCTCGATCTATAAGTTGGTTCTATCAGATGAGCAAATAAAATGATCCATATTTCAGCTCAATGCATTAATGCCAAGCAAGCAACCCATCTAGCTGTTAAGTGTGAACTGTCCACTGTTTATGCCAGTCATCTGACAGAATGATTCTACTTTTATTACTACCCATGTGACCACATTAAGTCATTGCCATGTGCAGTTGCTAACATCTCGTAATAGAAAGTTTTCAACTAGAACACAGAAAACTTACCAAAGTGTTAAATGACCACTTGGATGAGAATGTCAGTGTTTGAGAAAGAATCTTCAGTGTGGACAGTCAACAGCAACTTACAACTGGCACAAAGTTGAATTTGGTCTTTGTTGAGCACTGAGATTTATGTATGACGCTAAAGTGGTAGATGTCCAAATAGATAAAAGTGAAATAATGCTTCACAGAGGAAATAAAACTAGTGAATTCTTTGAGTTCTAATGAATATTTTAATTTAATAGATAAGTTTTAATTATGTTTGAATGAATTAAAATATAATAATGATATAAGTTTATTTGAATAAAAAATGAGAATTAAAAATATAAAATATTTTTTTTGTTTTGTTAGATTTTTATTAAATTTAAAAAATATAGCAAAAAATATGAAATTAATCCTACAAATTAATATTTGCATATTTTTTTAAATAAGTCAAAATTAATAAAAATAATAATTAATAAATAACATAAATTAATCTCAGAAATAAATAATATTAAATAAGTAATTATAATTATACTAATAAATAATTTGTATTATAAGTTAATTATAAGGTAATAATATAACTATTCTCATGAATAATATAATTAAATAATTTATAAAACTTATTTTATATCACATTTAATTAAATAAAACATTATCATAAAAATAATTGAAAATATAATGGATAATTAATAAATTTATAATTATATTATTAAGTTAGTATAAATGTATACTTATTAAAAATAATTTATGAAATTATTAAAAAATATTAATTAAAAACGTAATGATATAATTAATAATTTTATATTATATTATTAAGTTAATATAAAATTAAAATTTATTATTTAGATTTGAAATATGAATAAAGACAAAAAAGGAAAACAAAATAAAAAAAATAAAAAGCAGCTCCCTCCGGTTTCTACTCAAAGCATGAACCGGAGGTTGGAACCTCGGACCACGTTCCAATCCTGGGTTTCAATATTTTTATAACCGGATCGGAGATCGAACCGGATACTCAATTGGGTCATGGTTGGATCGGTTCGACCGGATTAAATCAGATTTTATTAAAATAATATTATTTATAATATTTTATAATATATATAGCATAATATATAAAAATATATAATAATATCGCTTAATAATTAGATATAATATAAGATATTATTTATTGTATATTTAAAATATCAAATAGTGGTGATTGATAAATTATTATATAATAATAATATCATATTACTTTATTTTACTTTTAGTGAATCTTATATTTTTCGTAGTTTACTTTATTTTATTTATTTTAGATTCTTTCTTTTTTATTTTTTCTATCATTTCTCCTTGTTTATTTCGTCTTTCAATTTTTATTTTCCTTAACATTTCTACTTTTTTCATTTTTCCCCTTTATTTCTTACAATACATTTTCACCTTGATTTGAGTTAAACTTTTTTTTTAAATTATTTACTATATTTAAAAGATTTAATGCCTACAAAAGATCATATAATTGATATATAATTATTTATTATAATTTTAATAAATCTATATTGATTATTTTAACTTCAATTATTATTAACTTTCCTTTTATTTTACTTAGAATTATTTTATTTCCACCTCTATTTTTTATTCATTTTCGTTATTTATCTCTTATCATTTATATCTTATTTCCAATTTTGTTTTTGCCCATTATTTTCTTTTTATGGAATTGATATTATTTTTATTATACTAATAATCATATTAATTATTTTAATTCAAATTCATGTTAACTTTCTCATTATTTTATTTATCTTTCATTTATTATCATATATTTCCTTTTTTTTAATTTCCATTTCTTCTCCATATTTATTCTCCTTCCATGTATTCTTAGTTCCAAATTTATTTCTCTAATTATTTTTCTTTTATAACATTTTTACTTCCATTTTTATAATAGTTTATTTCCTAATTCAAATAAAACCGGTTTTTACCGGTTCACCGGGTCGCCGGTTTTTCTGGTTCGACCCGGTTTCGGCCGGTCTAAATATTATTCCATTTTTGGATTGAAACCAGACTGGACCAAGAGCCGGTTCGTGGTTGAACCGGTCGGACCGGCCGGTCCGGTCCGGTTTTAATAACATTGCTGGGTTTTGTATCTGGTTCCTCAAAACACCTTGTCGTTTGGGGAACCAGATGTGACTAGAGTGAGTTATGGCTTCGGTTCTAGTTGCCAAATGTAGTGATGGTGTAAAAAAAAATTTCAGCTTTCGGTGACTGCATTCAACTACGTACGTACAAAGCTAAATATGTAACACTCTACCCAACATGATCTTGTTTAAAATAAAAGATAAATAAATAGTGATATTTATTAGTTTTATTTAGGATAAAATTTAAATAATAGAGTTTAAGTTGGTTTAAAATCTGATGAGACCCTAAAGCCCTCATAAATAATTCTTAAGAGGGAAATCCTCGTAACTAATTATTAATTTCCCTCAAACCTCAAGTCATAGCTATCATAGTTCTTCCCTTCCTCTTTTTTCTTCCCTCTCTCTTTTCACTCCTCTCTTTCCAAAGTAGAGAGATAAGAATTTATTTCTCTCTCATTGTTCCTCTCCTAAATTCATGCCAAAACCTAGCAGGAGAACATGAAGGAGATCGACAGCATCGCGAAGTTCAAGGGAACAAGGACTATCGATAATGATCAAGGAAAGGAGAAGATCTATCATGAGAGAGAAACGAGGAGACCGAACACAAATGAGGAAGAAAAAGTTATAATACTAGAAAATTAAGATATGTAACTCGGAGGATCAAATATATTTATAAGATGGTATAGAAGAACCGTAAGGAATGTGATTATGATTTTGGATTCTACATGCTAGGTTTGTTCTTGATAGGGATTAATTATCGTTAGAATCTTAATGTTTGATCTCTGCTTATTACTAGCATGATTATATTAACTCGATTAAGATTAGAAATAAGTATTCATGTCTACAATATGATGTTTAATCCTTGTGTAGTCGCTTAGATAATAATGTTTTACGGATCTAACTTATATGAAACTCTCTATATGAAAAAACATAAAAGAAATAAAAGAAAAAAACAAGAAGGAAAGCGGGATAAGGATACATCGTCACGATCATGAAAGTGAATTTCACGGGCGTGAGGGAATCACTCGATCGGTCACGACTATGACGAATTTGTCATGGGTCATGAGGTCGATTATCACCACTATGGCCACGACCGTGAAGAATTTGACACGGGTTGTGATGCATGTCATTTTTAGCATATTTTACATGGCATATTTAGTATATTTTTAATTAATTTATCCATGACATGCACCATTTTATTCAATTTGTTTTTTTCATATGAGTCAGTGTCTACCCAAACTCACCAAAAAGGCGGAAGAAGGCTATACGAGCTGACAAGGAATGCATTTTCAACAAATTCAAATTCAAAATTTTGTCATGGCCGTGATGGAAAATGTCACGACCGTGACTGCAAGATGAAGAAGTTGCGATAATTGTTGTTGTCGTGATGGGCAATGTAACGATCATGACCGCAAAGAGGAGAATCATGCAATGAAATTGTCACGATCGTGAAAGCAAGTTCATGACCGTGACCGCAAGCACAATGATATGAAGGTCAATTAATCACGATCGTGAGGAGAAGATTCACTACCGTGAAGGTATGGTTCACAAGCAACATCAGGAGCGTGAAGGACGATCAACTTGAAGAATCACGACCGTGAAATCCATTTCATGGGCCATAAGGACATCGACAAAAGTTACAATCACGACCGTGAAACCCTCTGTCACGGCGGTGACATGTGAATATAATTTTTATCCAATTTTCTATCTTATTTATCCAAACGTCCATCCAAGGATGGTTTTTGGCCTAATCTCATCAAATTGAAGAGTTGGATATTAACTTAACTTCCAAAGATTTTCAAATCTCTCTTGGATTTAAATAGAACAACAACCTCTTCTGAAAGGGGGTTGGCTCTGAGGAGATTATTCTGATTTTGAGTCCCTTCATGAAGGTCGAGTGTTGGTGCAAAAACACTATTAGAGTTTTACGAAGAAGAAGAAGATGGTGCATTCACGGGAAGGTTGTTCTGCAATTCTATAGTAGACTCTTATAATCTTTTATCTATTTTGGGATGAACTCTTTCTATTATTTAGTCATGGATAGTTCTTTCATGAAGTAGTTTATTTTAGAGAATTTGTGAACCCTATTTTGGATTGAATATTTCTAAGTTGTTTTTTTTAGAACATCGATGTTGTTCTTAGTGTTTTTCCTTCTTTTGTGATGATCATGAATCTCTCTTATTGACTGCTTAGTGTAATAGAATTTATTGATTTGAACTTATGAAAGAAATTGATTTTTTGAATAATTCATAGCATTGCATGTATCTGATCATTCTCTTGAAATTCTAGATTGTGTAGACTGTCGATAGAACTTGTTTAAGCAATCAACGATGTAGGCTTTGCAAATCTTTCATGCATCTTAGATTAGGACTTGACTGGGGTGGATTTGTTGGAACATCCCCACAAAATCTGATACTTATTGAGAGAATAATAATTTTAGCAAACCTAGTTCATCATTAGGAACAACTTGTGCTTAAATTAATCCAATATGAAATAGTGGTGAACAAAATCCTTAAATTTTTCCAATTTGATTTTAATTATCTCAATATGTTTTTCTAACTTTCATTCTCTTATTCTCCCAATTCTTTTATTTTATTTTACTTTTTTTTTGTTGGCATAAAATTTGAATTTAACTCTAAATCGACTTTCTCTCTATCGCCTTGGATTAAATAAAATTTAGTCACAACAGTCATCGTGAGAACGATATCCTTTCTCATCTTCTATATTACATGTGCAATCAATATACTTACTGACAATTTTCTTTATTGTTGGATTTTACGCATCAGGCCGTGAGATGGTAACGAATGAAGAGGAAGTACAACCACGACTGTAAAGCAAAATGTCACGGGCCATAAAAGTGTAGTATAGATGTATCGTATACAGTCACGGCCATGTCACGAACCTTGAATCTTAAATGGCCTTTGACTCACGACGTGAAGATGAATTTCACGATTGTGAAGATTATGGCAAGGAGAGATGACCTTTTGTTCACGACCTTGAAAATGGTTTCACGTCCGTGAATCCGAGAGGTCACGATCTTGAACCTAAAAGTGACGACCGTGAAACAGGGGTTCACATCATGAAATAGTCATTCACGCCCATTTCATGCTCGTAAAGGATTTGTTTTAGTCGTAGATTACCATTGATTGAAATTTATTGATGTATGAGACAAAAACCTAGATTCTTATTATAATAGGATGTAAAACGAATGTTGTATGTGATTGAGTTTATCCATAAAGCATATGATTTGATTCACGGTGAATTGGACCTCAATCATAGGATAATTATGTTCCTTTAGGAATACTTGTACAATGTTCCTTTATGTTCAATTAGGTTTCTTCGATAATAATTATTTAATTGGGTTCCTTCAAAATAATTATTTACGAATTCTTTAGGCCTAGCTACTCTTAATTGCATGGGGGCAAAAGCAAATGACCTTCATGATTGTTAATGATTCACTAATTGATTATTTTAATTAAATAACTTACAACAAAAAAATAGGTAAAGGAAGAAAATGGTTCCTAAGTAAAAAATGAAATTCGGCTTGAACCTACTAAAATAGAAAGCAATTGGGTATTATATCATAACAATGCAATTGAGGACCTTACAATTAAATAATAATGAATATCATAAATAAAGAAATAGAGAAATTATAGGGCTAAAAGATAAAGTGAATGAAAAGGAAATTATTGATATTGATCTTAATTTTTTATTATATCTTTATATATGATTTTTTCTTATGTATCCTTTATATACTGAGCTTCATCTCTCATGGAAGAATTACTTCTCCTATTTTTTATTCTGCAGGTGATGAACACAACTAGTAAGTGATGATAGTAGATGTAGATGTTCGTAAATATGAGGGATACATATGATAGGAGTCTAGTCATGAGTCATTTTAGTTTCTATCAAGTTATTGAACTACTGTTAGTTATGTTTTTTTTATTTTTGGAGTAATATAACAGAGCATTTTTATTCTGACTAGACCTTTTATAGAGTTTTAGTTTAAAGATTATTGCTTCGGCAATGATGTGTTCATGTTGTTGACCAGCCTTTTGGTCAAATGTAAAGTCAAAGAGTAATGTCGTTGCATATTCAAGTCCATTTTTTATCATGTGGCAAGGTGTGGATTGAGGGCGTTACAAAATAACTCTCCATGTGAGTAAACTCGTGGGGCATTTCCAAAAAATGTAATCCTGGATCAAGTGCATTCTCCTTCATCTTTTTTTTATTTTATTTTCTCTCCTTATCTTATTGGCATTTTTTTTCCTTCCCTGGTCTCTTTTATGCCAATTGTGTTCTTTCGTTTTCCTTTTTCCTATATTTTTTTAAAATAGTATTTTTCTATGCTTCAATTGTTACATTTTGTTCCTTGTTTCTTATTTTAAATTTCTTGTTTTACTACACCAAAAGTAAAAAAAAAATAAAGAACACTTTACTGATTAGAAGCTCATGCAATAGTGAGTTCTTCTGCTATATTTAGAGCTATATATAGGTGAATGCTTCTCTCAATTTTGTTTTTGCCTCTATTGTACAATTTTTCGTTGCTATAGATGTGACACCTATTGGACTTTAAGCCCATGAAAGGTGTTGTTGTGCCTTGAATTATTATACCATGTACTCAAAATTGTGAAAGAAAAAAATTGAGAGAAAGAAAAAGAAATCTGTGGTGGTAGCTGAGGGCTTGGGCCTAGGCCCAAGCCCGTAGCCCGACACTAATTCCCGTGGGGGTGCAGGGGACGTCGCCCCCCGCGGTATGGACTTTTATAAACAAGGGTTGGAATTTTATGATGTACTTTCTTCTTCTATATTGTGAGAAATTTTTGGTGGCAACCTCCTTTGTCCGTGGATATTTCCCTCTTATTCACATTGATCAAGAGAGTTTTACCACGTTAAAAATTTGTGTGTCAATATTTTTTTCTTATTTTAATTCATTATTTTGATTCTTGATCGATCTCTCGCCCTATATTCCCAATAAAAAGGCTCTAAGAGGTTTAAGTTAAATTAAACCTAAATAATTTAATTGTTTGCGTTAGAGTTGAATTATATCATTTAAGTAAAAAGAGAGAAAAAAAAGGAAACTTAGACATATGAAAAGAGAAAAATATGATTTTTTTTTTCTCTTGGTGTTTTTTAGTCTATGTATGTCATATAAAAAATAGGAGATTGATTTATCTTGATGGTGAAAGAGGAAGAGAGAGCTTTTGAGAAGAATGAGAGACTCTTCTTAAAGAGAAGGGAATTAAGAACAAAATCAAATTCTCATGATGAAGATATCTATGAGGAAGAGAGAACTTTTGAGAAGAATGAGAGACTCTTCTTGAAGAGAAGGAAATTAAGAACAAAATCATATTCAAAGAGTCTCTAGTGTTTTTTTATATGTTGTGATTACAGAGAATCATATTAATCATGTGATATCATTCCTTGATTATTTAAGGATTTTTTAGAAAATATTTGATGATTTATTTTTATTGGATTATTATTTTGGGTTTGGGTAAAATAAAAAAAGATATTTAGCACGTGGGTTAATTGAATATAAATAATAATACCAATTTTAATATATTTAAATTGATATATTGTTTTTGAAAAATCATAATAAATAATATTAAACTTATTAAAATAAGAAAAAAAATAATTTTATGTATAATATAATAAAATATTATGTTAAACCCCTAATTAAAAAAATCTTATGTTAAGCTTAAACTAAAAACAATTTAATAAGGAAAAATAAAAATATAGCGAAGTAATATTAATTTTATAATTGACTCAGTGAGTTAGTAGAAAATTAAAATTTATTACTTCAAAGTAAAAGTTAATACTTTAAAATTAAAAAAATAAAGTTAAGTTTTAAATTAAATATTAAAAAGAAAAAAAATAGAGTAAGGGGAGAGAGAAAATTAAAATTAAAAATGTTTTAGCAGAAAAAAGGAGAGTGTGGCTGGAGAGAGAAAAAAAATTCACATCAAACAAAAAAATATGTTGTCTAAAAATATAAAAAAATAGGCTTGTGTGTGACAATTTCTTGCTACAATCAGGAACCTTTCTTTTTAGAATCTAAAGTCACCTGAATTTTTGATAAAGAGTTCGTGACTCGATTCTTTCAAATGTCATATTATTTGGCAGAACTCATGAAACTCCGCAAAAATCCAAATCGGATTCCAATTGCCAAATGTAACCTTGATGTTTATGGATTTCTAAACCCTACATAACTAGAACTAGAGTTAATAACATGTATTAAAATTTATTTTCTTATATTATATGAATTTGAAAAACTTATATATAATTATTTTTTAAAGTTTGATCATGTAGTAAATTATGATTTGGCATTTTCTCCTTCTTTGAGTTTAGAGAATATTCCCCTTTCAGGTTGTTTTTAATAGTTCTAGTAGTTGGACAAATATTGCAGGCGATTTGCAGAGGCTTCTAAGGAACAAATAAAAGTTATCTCACATATCCTCCCTTGCCGTCAACAAATACATAAGTAAAAGTATGTGAACAAATCAAGGGGGTTCACCCATTCTCCTATGAGCCCGTTATATAGGAATTCCCCTACTTACCAACAAGCCAAAGAGATATTTTGAGGATGTTCTTACAAGAGTCCAGACATGACTTAATGGACTGGTGGTGTTGTCCATGGCAAGGTGTTTAACACTGATAAAATCGGTTTCTGAAGTCATTCCAACTTTTTTTATGCAAATCATGAAGTTTCCTCAAATGAACTAGAGTTGATTATAAGGAATTTTATCGAAGGTCATAATGAACAATTAAGGAAAACACATAATATTAGTTGGAAATATATTCTCTAACCTTAGACTAAACTACAAATTTGGATTGAGACACATCAACTTATTCAATTATGCAATGTTTACCAAATGGGAATGGCGACTATTGACATATCCAAATAATTTTTACATTAGTTATCCAAGGGAAATAGGGATCGGTTGGCTCAGGAATTCAGAATTCTAAAGGCTATGAGATTCTTGGTTATGGAGTTCGATAACACATGCATGTAATAATGTATTGATTCATGCAAAAGTCACGCATTTCATATACTTTTTGTTCAATTTTATGCACATTGCATACTCTTCATGTTAAACTATCATATAATCACATTAGAATCAGTCATCTACTTAAATTTGAATATCTTTCGTGATTGGGTGAGAAATGTGAGAGTTAACCTAGAAATGATATGAACCAAGGAGGAGAAGACCTCAACCAGTGAATTCACGACCCATGAAAGTTTTAAGGGTGCTACAGAATTGTGACCTATGGACAACCAATCTCATGGTCGTGAAGAGTTTCATCATGAGCGCTACTGAAACATGCATTTTGGGGTACTACTCAAGTTTATAGATGTTAAATGGAGTTCACGAACGCTACATGAGGCCACAAAGCTGGAATAATTTCATGGGCTTGAAGGTAATTTCACGAGCATGAATTATCCGTTCATTTGAAAAAATTGAAACCCTTCTTATTAGTTGATCATGATAATTCCTAAGGACCAAAATTCTTGATCAAAGAAAAAAAAAACCCCTTAGCGGACACACAACCTACCAATTCCACTAATTCAATTTTTCATTCTCCATTGGACGCATCAACTGATGATGACACCCACTCATATGGAGACATTCTCAATAAATGAAAACATCAATATCAAGTTCATACTCTTCCTTTGAAATAATCTATTCAATTGGAACATTTATGCTTTCTTATTCTTTTGATGTGTTACAAAAAAATTGTCATTGAAAACAACATCTCGATTAATAATTATCTTGTGGGCAATAGGATCCCACAATTTGCATTATTTATTCTAATAACATAGTCAAGAAAAATGTATCTTCTAGAGTTGTTATCAAAGTTGATCCTTTTATCTTTAGGAATTGTAATTAGTATTTTACCACGCCAAAAATCTTTAGGAGCTTTCGAATTTAGGAAAATTGTTGATGACATATTAATCAAATAGCATGCACTATTTACAATTTCAGCTCATAAATCCTTCCCTAGTTTTGTAATGTTCTTTATGTTTTTAACTTGCTCCATCAAAATCTTATTTATCCTCTTTGGAACATCATCCTATTGGTGTGTACCTAAACTTATTAAATATCTTTTGATACCTTGATCACTTCACAATTTGTTACTATATAAAACAAAACTCTCTTCCATTATTAGTTCACAAATATTCAATTTTCATGTTTTTCTATTTTCAATCAATGATTTAAATTATTTGAATAGGTCAAAATAATGACTTTTTTAGCATAAAAAAACTCACACTGTGTGAGTAATCATCAATGAAAGTAACAAATAAGATCAATCATTTAAAAAATACATGTATCTCATATGTATTAAAGTGAATCAAATCAAAGAGGTTTTTTACTCATATTAGAATATAAAGAGAATGATAATCTAGCTTGTCATATATATATATATATATATATATATATATATATATATATGAGT